>JAFBJT010109541.1:48315-64967 GCA_016785325.1 Chascanopsetta lugubris
TGGGGGGGGAGGGGGGGAGGAGGGGGGGGGGGGGGGAGGGGGGGGGGGGGGGGGGGGGGGGGGGGGGGGGGGGGGACTGGCCCACCAGAGGGTCCGATCCAGCCCTCACGATGACTTTGAAAAGTGCAAAAATGACAGAAAATGACAAACATTTGTACTTATCATTTCATAATTTCCAAATTAAATGCTTGATGTATCTGCAAGTTGTAACGCAAATGTGAAAATGATCAACTGAAGCATAATATTATAGAAATTGCACTTTTTTTTCTCAAGAAATATCAAGTTATTCATAATGTTACAAAGATAGTTCATTAAATGTGAGCAATTTCAGAATGTACTTTTTTGCACTAAAACGAAGGGAATAATTTGGAGCGGTTGTTTCTATTATCAGGAGTATTATTTTGGATTTTTAAAAGGTCTTGAAAATATACAGCATTAATCTAGATAATACTGTTTATTATCCTAGAAAAGGCCAAGGAACATAAAGAAAGCCCTGGAAATGGGAATAACAGGTCCCCTTTCAAGTATGACTCTTCTGTAGAACGGAGCATTGTTATAAATAAACATCTATGGAATTTACAGCCAACCATAACTGGATCCTTCAGAATGTGATGATGAAATCAAAAGTTTGATGGAACTCTGTGCCACAACTTTTAGTGAGTTGGACTTGAAAAAGTCAGAATCATCAGCTGTATCAAAGAGACTGATTAAGCTCCAGAAAAAAAACAAAAACATATTTCTGTTTTCAAAGCTTGACCAGGAGAAAGTGAACAACGCTTAAAATGTGATGATGCAATCTGAAGTTTAAAGGAGCTTCTGCCCCCCCCCCCCACCCATTGATTTTTTGGGGAGTGGGATTGAGATAATGATACCCTCACAAAGTGACATTACTCAGTTGTATTAAAGAAACCAATTAAGCACAAGAAATCCATACACTACTTGAAAGTACTCCAAGGGAAAGTGCAATTATTTTAAAGGGGAAAGATAAAAGTAATTGCAAAAAGGATTGGAAGTATTGATTGTATCAAATGTGCCTTATATAAGCTTTATTTCGAGGTTTTGTTTTACTTTTCTATTTGTTTTTTAATGTATTCGGTCATGAAAGAGATCAATTATAAAAAGAAAAAGAAAAGATTGCTCTAATTGTGTACGTATTTTGTTCTTGACGAAAGAGAAAATATGAGTCACAATGGATCAAAAAATTAGGTGCAACATGCTCAAATTTGGGTTGTGACTTAGACGGAGAGAGGAGGAGGAGGGCTTTTGACACGCAAAGCAACTCTGGCGTTGTGCAGTGGGTTAGCTGCACTGTGCCAGTTGCTCAAGGGTAATGCCAGTGTGGACTGGGTGTTCATGAAAACAGTGGCACCACATCATAGCGCCGCTGAGCGGGATAAGACATTTGCATGATGTCACTCCCGCTGGCTGCAGTCCTTTACAACCATGACTCACTGTGTAAAATGTAGGGGGAAAAAAACAACCTCTTAATCACTTTGTCAAATGAGGTTGTAGCAGTAGCAAGATTGTAGGATTTTAAAACTGCCTCTCGACTAGTTGCACCAGTGAAGACAGTTCGATACTAGAAATGGAAACAAACCAAGCGCGACACATTCAAATCTCTAAATACGGATATGGATATTTCTTTCTACATGTTTAGACGCACTGAACAAAAATTGGATCAAAACATTTGTCCAATGCATTCGTTTTAGGTCGGTGGAGATTTAAAGGTGCAGTGTGTGTACGATTTCTCATTAGTGTCACTTCTAATGATATTACAAAACAATTACATACTGCCTTTTAAAGGTGCAGTGTGTAAGATGCGGTGACATCTAGAGGTGGAGTTGCATGTTGTATCCATCACCTCACCTTCACCCCTCTGAGCCTGCAGGAGAACCTATGGTAGACTTCACTTGTCATTAAAACAATAGATGTTTAGTACGTCCACTCTGGGCTACTGTACAAACATGGCGGCCCCCATAGAGAGGACCCGCTCCTCACGTAAATATACATTAATGGGCTCATTTAAGTGTAATGGAGAAAAATAATAAAACATTTAGGTGATTATGAATCCATGAAAATGTCATGATGTAATTGTCTTGTAATATTTGTAATATAAGTGACAAAGAAATTCCGAAATCTTACACACTGCACCTTTAATTAATTCATAATCACCTGAATGTATTACTTTTTTTCCATTCCCCTTAACTGAACCCATTAATGTATGTTTTCGCGAGGAGCGGGTCTACTCTACGAGGGCCGCCATGTTTTTACAGTAGACCAGAGTGGACAAAGTAAACATTTTTTGAGTTTTAATGACATCTGAAGTTCTCCTGCACACGCTCAGAAGGGTGAGGGTGAGGTGATGGCTGCAACATGCAACTTCACGCATGCAACTTTAAAATACAAGTTAGGGATGGCACAGGGGGAGCTGAGAAGCTCAGAGGGGGATGGCGGATAGATGCGACACTCGAGCAAAACGTCACATCACTGACTCACTGAAACACTCCAGAAATAACCTCTTCTCACTCGGCTTCGAAAGCATCGCGTAATGGTGCCTGGAAATCAGCCGGGGGATATAAAGTTTGAGAGAGGGTGCGATTTAGGACACAGATGGTATTTATTCCCACCTCGGTTTAGATCAGGGGTGTCAAACTCCTTTTCACAGAGGGCCACATCAGCATTGTGGTTACGGTTTTAATTGTGGGACTACAAAATAACTGTCCTCGTATTTGACTCTTATTTTGTAATTGTTTTCATTTAAGTTACAAATATTGTATATGCATTTCCATACATGTTACACGTGTAAACACACTGAATATATTGTTACACGTAAAAAGTGGCATGTGTAATTCACAAGAGTTCATGGTCAAATGTATGCTGTTAGACTTTTATTTTTAGACAATCAGATGCCTTTAAAGGTGCAGTGTGTAAGATTTGGTGACTTCTAGAGGTGAAGTTGCACGTTGTATCCATCACCCTCACTCTTCTGAACATGCAGGAGAACCAATGGTAGACTTCACTCGTCATTCAAACTCAAATGATGTTTAGTACGTCCACTCTGGGCGTCTGTAAAAACATGGTGGTCCCCCGTAGAGACGACCCACTCCTCATGTGAATATACATTAATGGGCTCATTTCAGGCTAATGGAAAAAAATAAAATAGCTGGGTGATTATAAATGAATGAAAATGTAATTGTATCGCGACATTTTTTTTGAAGTGACAAAAATGACCCAAATCTTACACACTGCACCTTTAAGCTCTCACAGGCCACGTGAACTGAGCTCGCAGGCCACATTTGGCCCACGGGCCACACGTTTGACACCTGTGGTTAAATGTAGTTTCAGCCTCCAAATGAAAGTTTGTGGCAGCAGATTTGAGCTATTTTGTTTTGCAGCGTTTCACACGCTGCGGTTTGAAGCAGCACGACGGCGTAAACGTGTGCGCCTGCTGCCGCCGTGCACGCCTCGCCGCTCGCGGATCGCGAGGGTGACTCGCTGTCGTCACCGGTCACTTAACATGTTTGCCTGAATTTTCCTGGGGATCAGCGTGAGATTCGGCCAACAGAGGCAACTTGTGGGAAAATACCCTTCACACACACACAGCGTTATGCTCTGTATGTCGCTGCGGGGCTTTACGGTAACCAAGGTGATTACACAGATAAATGAAGACCGGCCTAATTTCTACAAGGAATGCACACACTCTCATGACGGGGCTGTTTTTTCAGTGTTGACTGACACATTGCCCAGTTGTTAGAGGGTCTGTGAGTCAGACTCATAACGTTTGTGTTAATAGGAGGGTCTTCAGTTTCACCCGCATGGTAAGGTAATACTATGGCTGTGTTTGACTCAGGAAGAGGCTTGTTTTCTTGACTTACCGTGACCTCTGCTTTTTTTTTTTCCCCCCCTCTGAAACTTTTCCACTCGAAGAATGCGAGGTTATGTGTAACTCAATGCCACTTTTACACCTCGCTGAGAAATGTACACACCTCGAATAGATATTTTTTATAGATCTACATCTGCCCTGTATCAACTGCAGGATTCATAAACGTATGCAGTTGGGATGTGACGCTCCAGTCCCCTCGTCTTATCTCCACCGAGGACTTGGTGAAGGGATCCGCTCTGGATCAGGGACGAACGTATTAAAAGTGTAATTGATCCTGATGAGGAGATCATTTGTACATTTTTGTGAAAGATTTGGCCCGATGACTTGTGTCAATGAAACGGTAACATTTCAGTGCGTAAGACCCAAAGGTGCCGTGAAGATTTCAGTCATTTTTCTCACTTCGGAAAATATTACAAAACAATTGCATACGGGCATTTTGATAAATGAATAATCACCTAAATGTTTTTTCCCCCATCACCTTTAAATGAGCCCTTTAATCTATATTTACATGAGGAGCGGGTCCTCTCTATGGGGGCCGCCATGTTTTTACAGTAGCCCAGAGTGGACGTACTAACATCTTTTGAGTTTAAATAACAACCGAAGTCGACCACAGGTTCTCCTGCATGTTCAGAAGGGTGAGGGTGAGGTGATGGATACAGCGATACAACATTTTCACCTCTAGATGTCACCACATCGTACACACCGCGCCATCAATTGATTTGATTTCTAATCAGTGATAAATGAAATGATTAAATTCAATGTTTACAAGAGTGGATCCTCCTATGGTTGCCCAGAAAGGACACACTACACGATCTGCACCACAAAGATGGCCAAAGCGTATCATATCTTCTACGACGCGCTCGGAGGCGAAGGGTTAAGTCAGAGGTCTACAGCTGCAAAATGCGAGGTCATCACTAGATGTCACCGAGTCCCACGCGCTGTACCTTTCGCTCTCGATGACTTCATAAGATATTGATGATCTTCTTCCAGTCAGACCTGTTCTGGGCTGCTTTTCAGACCTCACCTCACGCCACATCCATCTCAGGGACGTCCTTGGTCTTCAGTTCTCGTGCAATCTTAGGACACGCTCGAGCCATTGAATGAAAAGTGGTAAAACTGCCGACCCCACACTTTTCGTCTGCCTGACGAGTTCATCATGTGAGATGTTTATGGACCAAGCAATGTGGCATAAGACATCCTCTGATGAGGATGTTCGTCTATTCCACCTCACCTTCCGCCATATGCTAGTCATAAATGAGAACAGACTTGCTGTTGCATGGTCTACCCACGTGTGTCAAACTCGTGGCCCGGGGGCCAAGTGTGGCCGGCGAGATCATTTCACGTGGCCCAGGAGAGCTTCAAAGGCATGCGATCGTCCCAAAATCAAAGAGTAAACTCGAGGTAACTACACATGCCTCTTTTTATATGTAGGAATATGTTCAATGTGTGCACATGTGGGTAAATGCGTATACAATATTTGTAACTTGAATAAACGATAATCAAGTATGAAGACAGTTGTGAGCAGCCATAGTGCTGATGTGGCCTTTGGTGAAAATGAGCCCTGCTCTAACCTTTGACCTCTGATGACTTTGATGCTGCATTTTCATTTGATTTCTGCACCTTCAAAGGTCAGTGAGTCGCAGTTTGACAAAACCTCAGTGTTTGACAAAGAAGGTCAGATGTCAAAGCTGCTGAGACATTCGACTGTGTCCCTCCCAAACTTTACCTCTCAACACTTCTTTTTGTCATTGTCCTCTTGTCACCAAGGAAATGTGTTTTCATTTTTCTGCGGACAGGCATTTTCCCCTTGTCAGACCGAATGCCTGATAGATGATGTAGTTGCTGTTGGTCGTTATCTCAGAGGAGTTAACATCTGACACACCTTCCAACAGATTCAGGCCACCTCTCCTCTGTCAGGCTTTGATAAAGCAGCCTGTGTTTTTATCCATGTGTTGAGCGTGTCAGACTTATCAGACCAAGCACTGCATTGTCTCATAGAAATAGCAATGGAGTGCGCCGCTTGATTGCCAAGTACCGTGATGCGTTTATGCTCCTTGTCCTCTTTTTTTTTTCCCAGCAGTTACCCACTGTATCAATAGAGTGGTGCAGACTTCCTCCTGAGCGATATGATAGGAATCCCGCAGCACCTTGGTCGAGTTGACATGTGAAAATTCTCAGCTATGTATAGACACCTTTGCCATTGACCAGCGCTCCCGTCTGGCCCCGCCCCCTGTGTTGTTGAATGGATTTAGTGTCACGTACGCAAACACCATCAGACTCGGGCCCTGTCCACTCGGAGTTGAGGCGAAGCCGCCAAAGTTTATTATGGTATTGGGGCATTTCACCCACGCAGGTCCGGCCAATACAAAAGCACGAATGTGCTACTTTTTAAAAACCGGATCCCAGAGTGACAAAATCTCAAGACGGCATCGTGTCGCATCCGTCTGTACAGCCGATACGCATTGATACGCCAAACCCACCACCGCTGAACAACAACAAAAATGGCGGATTACTTGTCGTGCAACGTGCTAGCATATCTTTGCCGCCATCATCGTCAAATTCTTCGTCCTCTCCTCTTTCCTCCTCTACCCCATTTTCTTGTTGTGTTTGTTTACATTGTAAGCGATCGGTGCGCATGCTCCACGTCTTCTTTTCTGTTTTTAGTGTATTTATGTGGCAGCGTCACGGCACCACTTACAGGCCTGGTGGCTATAAAACAGCATTCTTAGTCGTTTCATGTGGACAACCACATTTCTTGATACAATGCTGTGTTTACAAATGTAAAAAAAATTATGAAAAAAGAAAAAAAAATTCGTCCGTCTCTATGTGGGCTAGGTCTCATTTACTCTCCTTAAAGGTGCAGTGTGTACGATTTGGTGACATCTAGAGGTGAAGTCCATCAGCTCACCCTCATCCTTCTGAACATGCAGGAGATCCTAGGTAGACTTCACTTGTCATTAAACCTCAAAAGATGTTTAATGTGTCCACTCCAAGCTACTGTAAAAACATGGCGGCATCCATAGAGAGGACCCCCTCCTCATGTAAATACACACTAATGGGCTCATTTAAGGGTCATGGAAAAGACTGTAAATTGATGAAAATATCGGTTTGTAATATAATCTTTTTTACAAGTGACAAAAATGAAAGAAATCCTACACACTGCACCTTTAACACAAGATGGTTAGCTGAGATTGTCCACTGTTATACAGTCAATTCCTGAAATGATCACAATCTGAAAAAGTTGGACTTTGCACATCTGATCCAGTCGGTCGCCCCTCGGATTTTAAGTGCTGCCCTGGCACATGGCTTACAGTTGAGAGGAGGCCGGATTTCTTAAAGGGACCTTTATTAGTTTCATTGCAAAACTCAGGGGCTTAGTAAGTAGTGCAGTTCACAGCTGCACATTTTCCAGTAATAAGTGAAGAAATCCTCACACGGCAGTACAGTGGAAATGTCGGCCAATTTTAATTCAGATAACTGTGTGAAGTTTGGCAGGACTTTTGCTCAGCTCCATGGTGTTGAACACACAGGCCAATGGGAGCACAGACTCTGAATGTGACAGCAAAGTTATAGTCAGCCGTAGTTCCACTGATCTTAAAGGTGCAGTATGGAAGATTTTGGCCATTTCTGTCAGTAGGAAAAATGCGACTAAGCAATGACATACTGACATTTTCATAATCACCTAAATGTATTATTTCCTTCCGTTAACCTTAAATAAGCCCATTAATGTATATTTACATGAGGAGCGGGTCCTCTCTAGGGGGGGGGGGGGCTATGTTAGTAGCCCAGAGTGGACATGGTAAACATATTCTGAGTTTTAACAAATGAGGGCTACTATAGGTTCTCCATCATTACGGGGGAGGTGGATGCAACATGCAACTTCACTTCAAGATATCACCAAATCTTACTGCACCTTTAAGTGATTTTTCTCCATATTCATTCTTCTGTACAGGCTTTAATCTATAGCATTTAAATACACATGATTATATTCATATGATTAGTATTGCAGTTGAGTTTCATCCAAGTATTCATCAAAGTTTATTGGTTCCCTTGGCAAACTAGTAACATGTTCACTGGGACCAACTCCAACTAACCAACTCTGTGAACCCCGAGCGTAAAATTCATGGACTTCTTTTTTCAACTGATTGGTTTTAACAAAATAAAAATCTATCTTTGTAATTATGATTTTTTTAACAAACATGTTTAGAAGTCCGGTTGCATTTGAGCAATTTGTCACAACAAATGTACAGTTGTTTGTTAAAATTCGTAAATTCAAATAACAGATGATGAGATTCGATTTGATTAGATAAACCTTTATTCCTCCCACATTGGGGACATTTGCACACTAATTCTATTTTCCATGATGTGCACATGGACGGAGACCAACACTGTTCATATTCATTACAACAGTTATGTTTATCTGTAAATGCACTGCATGTGTTTTCAGTAAATGGCCACAAAATGTTTTTTTTTTTTATCATCTAGATACGTTCAAGCTACCATAATAAAAAAAAAACTGATCTCAGCACTCTTATTACAAGTTATACTTACACAGCAAATATACATCGTGTGTATATGTTAGTATAAATGTACACAGTGAAAACCTTGAGGCTGAAGCTACTGTCTGAAATATGCCACGAATAAAGGCTGTTTACAAATATTCGATACCGTAATGTTGGGAGTAATGTCTTGTCTAATAAGATGAACAATCCGGTGCCGTCATCCACCATTTGTGATCCTTTTGTGCGTCAGTATGACATGACACTGTTTGAGAAGTTAGATGCTAAATTCCGGTCTTTTTCAAGTTTTCGGGACTTTGGAGCTTATTCCGATCATGTCGGTGTTACTGTTACACTTCCTGTATACGACAGACGGAATTTGGCAAAGGGGATTACTCAATTATGCAGATGTGGGGAGGCTGAGACGCTCTGATCCAGGCTTGTGCCGAGGCTCAGTTCATCATTTCACCAGCCCTGTGTATGATACATTACCTACATTTAAACATAAGAACTTCTTGTCTGTTCAGGGAAACTTTGCGTTACTGTGTCTACACTGGACTAAATGTGCAATATTGACTTGTACCGTCCTCATTTGCGCACACTGTTTGCCTTCTACTCTTCCCCATGAACTCCAGTCATTTCCAGTCAAATAAAAACATGGTTCAAAGACCCCAGGACCAGTGACCGTGTGGCAAGTGGAAAGATCACGCTGAAAGGGCAGTGGCAGGCCTCTCGGTTAGAGCGAACATTAAACAGTGCCGTGCATTTTCTGCACTCACCAGACAGTCAGCGCTCTCCCATCCTCCCCTGCATGCATTAATAGTTGTTTCTCTGATGTGCGTTAAATCCTTTAAATGCAGCCGTGATGGGACGTACGCGCCGTGCGTGTATCTCTGCAGTTAATCCATTAATGGCTTGCCACGTCATTTATGGGGTTTAAAGAAAATCGTTTGTCGGAGAGCAACAAACGACATTCAGCAGGCCTGTGAAAAGTGAAGAGACAAAAACATAGAGACTTAAAGGTGCTGTGTGTAAGATTTGGTGAAGAGGTTGAAGTTGCGCGTTGTATCCATCACCTCACCCGCACCCTCGTCAGCGTGCAGGAGAACCTGTGGTCGACTTTAGGCGTCATTCAACATCAATAGATGTTCAGTGAGTCCATTCTGGGCTACAGTAAAATCATGGCGGCCCCCGGAGAGAGGACCCGCTCCTCATCTAAATATGTATTAATGCCCTCATTTAAGAAAACAATTGAAAAAAAAATACTTTTAGGTAATAATAAATGAATGCAAATGTCAGTATGTAATTGTTTTGTAAGGCTTTTTACACTCAAATGTCACAAGATACTTGTCACATTTATTTCATAATCCGGTAAAATATCTAGATTTACAGAAACAATGATATTTTAATCCTCCTTAAACGCTTGTAGTTCATTTTGAATAAATGCATTTTCTTGAAAGGTGTGGTACACAAAACAAAATGAATGGCGATGGATACGACATGCAACGTCACCTCTAGATGTCACCAAACCCTACACACTGCACTCAAAAGTCTACTTTTCTATATTTTCTTAATGAGAATATCATTTTCATTATTTGCTGATCTCTTATTGCTTCAACATGAATTTGTCTTTTCTTGACTTTATATTCTTCTATAATTAAATCACATAGGGAGGAATAATAGCAGGTAATGAGAGAGCGAGACACCTTGGTTGATTCACTGTTGCCTAATCAGAGGTTTTCTTTGTAAGGCAGCTATAATGAGGTTCCATTTATTTATTTATTTATTTTCTTATCCTTGTTCTGGTTGTTGTCAGGCTGCTCCAGGGTCTGATTGCTTCAAGAGTTGCTCACTGGATGTGTGGCCTCTTTCTGTGTTACGTATGTGCCACGCTCTCCCTTAGTGAGGTTGGAGGGACGAGTGCCACATTGGCTTTCAACTTCAAAGGCTCGGTCACGGGGTTCGGCCCCACTGGTCAGACAGACCACATTCTTCACACCCCGACTCCCACTGTGTGCCTGTCTGCACCCTCGTTTTTTGTAGGTGTTTGTGTGTGGGTGTGTGTGTGTGTGTGGGTGGGTAGGTGGGTGTGTGTGTGCGTGCACAACACCTCTCTTTACAAGTAACACAGACACATTTACATAATTTCCAGGTTCATTAACTTCAGCTTTAAAGGTGCATTGTGTAAGACTTTGTTCATTTTGTCTAAAAAAAGATTACAAAACAATTCCATACTGAGGGCGGCAGGGACTCAGTGGTTAGAGCAGTCGTCTTTGGAAGCAAAGGTCACTGGTTTGAATCCCACTCGGGCCCTGTTGCAGTCTCACTGGCCCTGACACTGATTACCCGAAAAGGCCCAATGTGTACTGGTAGAAATACCCCGTGACCCAGAACACTGGGTAGAAGATGACGTGACATGACCTCACGATGACATAGTGACATTTACACAAATTCATAAAAATCCCATTAATGTATATTTACATAAGGAGGGGGTTTCTCTCTATGGGGGCTGCCATGTTGTTACAGTCGTAAAAGTGGACGTAATACACATCTTTTGAGTTTTAATAACAAGTGAATTCTACCATATTGTACCTGCATGGTCAGAAGGGTGAGGGTGAGGTGATGGATACAACACGCAACTTCACCTCTAGATGTCACCAAATCGTACACACTGCACCTTTAAGAGTGATTCTGTGTCTGTTATTGTATCCTATTGTTCATCAATTTGCATATGCACCATGAATACTATACTACTACTAGTAGTACTACAACTGGTACTAGTGGTTGCATCTGGGTATCTAATACACTGACATTCAATGAGATTATATAAATTAATACAAAATTATGTACATATAATGGGATAGAGTTAGCCGAAATGGTAATATATATATATATATATATATATATATATATATATGTATCATGCTCTTTCATGGCTAGATGTCGCTAAAAATCACACACTGTCATGTGATTGTGACCTCCGTATTGTGTATCGTACCGTATCGTGAGATTAGAGTATCGTTACACCCTTAATGTATATATATATATACATACATATATATATATTTATACAATGAGATGTATTCACATGTACAACTGAGTGGCCATGTTGAATTTTGTCATTGTGGTTTATAAATAAATGTAATTATTACTGCCATTGTCAAATGGATCATTTTTAACCTTTTCCGACAATCAATCAGAAATATTTATGGTTACTCCATCACGGGCGCAGCTGGTCATTTTCATGCCTCCACCCTGGTGACAGCTGTGGCCAAAGGCACCATCTTTCCCAGTTGCCCCTCTATCGGTCTTATTTTTATGAATACAATGTTGCAGGATCTAACTGGAGGCAGTTTCTCCAAAATTGGCTCAAACTAATTTATGCATAATATAAAGAAATAAAGACATTCAACCTCGTGGCAGTAATTCTAGTCGAAGCTGTGGTGTTGCGGCACTGCATTGCATCATGTACGATAATAATTAATTATTTTTCCCCTTTCATGTTGGAAAATGTGGAGAAAACTATAATGGTTGCTCGGAAACTCTTTTGTTCCCCCGGCCATTTGCCTTTATAACTCGTCACAGGGGGTCACGACCTCAGCCACACTCGCTGTAGCTTTCAAGGACAATTCACCCAACACCTTTTCTTCCTTTATTTATTTTTTTTTCATTTTTGCACATTTAGCTGTCATGAACAGCTGTCAGTTTTTATGCTAACCTCTAGTTTCCATTTTACAGTTGTTCTGATTCCATCTTTACAGCTTGTTTTTAATTCTTTTACATCATGTTAAATGTTTACAATATTCTTTTTTTACTGACATTTTCATGAATTTATTATCACCTAAATGTTTCATTTTTTCTGACATTTTCAACTAAATCATGTATCATTTTATCTGATTACCCTTAAAGGTGCAGTGTGTAACATTTCAGTCAATCTTGTCACCTCTATCTGTAGAAAAATAATTACAAAACAATGTATATCGACATTTTTACGTGATGTATGATTTGCCTTTTACATGACCTTAAATGAGCTCTTAAATGTATTTATACACCCGGAGTGAGTCCTTCCGATGGGGGGGCCGCCATGTTTTTACAAGAGGCCAAAGTGGACGCGCTATGTCGCCAAATTTTACAAACTGCACCTTTAATATTCATGCACCTTGTTCACTTACTCTTTATCATGTAAAGACCGCTAACTGTTTTTTGCTGCAGTGCACTCTACTGGATGCTCTAGTTGATAGTGGGCTACGTTTGATATAAAGCTGGAATGAGTAGAAAGATCTGCACGTGGGCAAGTTGCTGATGTTGAGTCAATTGCAGTTGATATCTCTATTGATGTTGAGGTTGATGTATAATTTAGACTTGTGAAAGTGTTATTTTGTTAAGATGCCAGCTTTGCAGTGTTAAGCGAAGTAGTGGGGTATAATTTGAAAAACTCTCTGTAGTTGACAAGCGCAATCTGCTGTGCCTGGAAAAAAAAAAGAAGGTGGATGGGTATACATCTGACACAAAGGAAGGCAAGGACACTGATTCAAAGAACAAAAACAAACTCACCTGACAGCAGGTTTGTTGTCATCTTTCATTTATGGGACCTTTTGTGTGGAAAAATGGCCTCCAGAAAGCTTTCAGACTTGTTAGAGCTCATCTGTCGTCATCTTAGTTGTGGTGTATTTTGGTCAAAGCCTCATTGAAAAATGGATGAGTCCATTAGAACTTACCTGCCGGCCACACTGATAAATATTGTAGCGGCCTAGTTTTCCGGAAACTCATCTATATCTTCTGCATAATAATTGTAGGTCAAAGCGATTTGGATGATCGTAATGAGACTGACCCACACATTTGACAATTCATTCATCTCTTGAGTTGAAAACATTGTTTTTTTCTTTACTTATTTCCACTGAATAACATCTCTTGCAACATGCAACTCCACCAATAAATGTTAGACACTGCACCTTTAAAAGTTAAAACAAGGGTCACATCAGCATTATGGTTTCTCCCAAGGGGTCGGTTTTAATTATAGGACTAAATGTAATTACTACTTAACACATCATAAATTAACTGTTGTCATACTTGACGATCATTTACTCAAGTTACAAATATTGTATTAAGCATTCATACATGTGAAAACATAAACACACTGAATATATTGCTACACATGAAAAATGGCGTGTACATAATGAACTAGAGTGTATGTATTAGACGTACATCTTTAGCCAATCATATGCCTTTAAGCCTTTTTAAGCTCTCGCCACATAAAATGATCTTTCGGGCCACATTTGGCCCGCGGGCCACAAGTTTGTTTCAGGGGCTGAGCGCTGATGTTTCCAAGCTGTGACTGAAAGCGAATCATATGCCGTGTGTGCATGCTTCAGCTTGTGTGCGAGAACCACATGATCTGTTTCATCTGGGAGGGAAAAAAGCCCTTATGGATTACAAATCCACCTCAGAGAATATTTTTAGCCCGCTGTTCATAATCTGGGCATAAAAAAAAAAACTGCTATACACTGTATTCCCTTTAATGGGGTTTTATTGTCCCCTACTTTGGGTGACATCCATTAAGATATTATCAAATGTCCAGTCAGTCCAGAATGTTGCATAATCATTAAGCTTTTGATGAAAATGAAAAATTCAATATTTGCATTTCTTTATCAAAAGGGCACTGCAGACACCACAGCACTAAATCACTTATATAATGTTGGGAATGGTCTATTTTCATTTAGGGAACAATACAATTGCTGCTCTCTGGACTTCACAAGATGTGTGCCGCCTCTCAGAGCACACACAATGTTTCCATCAAGGACAAAAGTGCTGTTCTTCAAGCTTACAACCAGAGTAGGGTATAATTAGGAACTAAATGCTGCTTTAAGTCAGAATGTGGTCGGGCAAGCATTTCCAAAGGACAACCAGTCTTGTGGTTTGTGGTTTTTATCATCAAATGCAAATTGCACAGTTGAAGAGGAGTGGCACTGACTCATAGAGTTTATAATATCCAGGAACCTCATCCGCTAAAACATTCATGCGGTGCAATATGTCAAAAGTAACATACTCATGTTATTTTCCAGATAGAGGACAGGCCATTAAAAACAAGATTCAGCAGACTTGTAATTTTCTGGACCCCCCCCCCCCCCTATTTTGTTGAGAGAAAAAAATGTATAGGAAAGTTAAACAAAATTAAAAAAAAACTAAAAAAAAAACTCCCAGAGTACATGCCAACAACAAGGAAGTGAGTGTTGGCTTATATTGTAAAGAATGGCAAATAACCAAAACAAACATTCAACGGTATTCCCATAATAGAGGCACCTTACGGAGAGAAGAGTAAATATTATTGTTTATTATTTATCCCCCGTGTGATGAAGTGCGATCTGGAAAGGAATGCCCCCTTTAATATGAGCTTTTATGGAAGAAACTCATCCTCTCTGATGGATCAGTGAACATGGCAGTGTGTGTGTGTGTGTGTGTGTGTGTGTGTGTGTGTGTGTGTGTGTGTGTGTGTGGTGGGTGGGGGGGGGGGGTTATAAAGAAAAGATATAGCAAATGAATATGGCTCATGTTTCCAGTCCACATATTATTAAGGTCGTGATCAGAGGGTTAATGTTGATGTGTGTGTGTGTGTGTGTGTGTGTGTGTGTGTGTGTGTATGTGTGTTTGTGTGTGTGTGTGTGTGTGTGTGTGGTGTGCAGTTTGTGTGTTTTCCCAAGTGTCTGCAGGGGATCTCCTTCAAGAGACGTACATATGAGGTTAAATCTATATAGATGGTTTATTTCCTTTATTTTTTTTAAATGTCTTTGACTTTTTATTTATTTATTTATTCATTCATTTTACTCTATCGGTGGTAAAGGTTGTCCCTGAACTGTCCGGGCAGAACATGACCTCTTGCCCAATCTCACCCTGGATTGAAACCTGGGATTAAGATTAACGGCACTGAAATATGCCACGTTTGGAATGCAACACGGGCACATGGAATTATGTAGAACTGCAGCAGCTGTCGCCTTAATTCCGCCGCTGCCTTTTCATATGTGACATGATCGTAGTATTGCAAAACCCTGTATCCCTTGGGAGCACCCTGATTTAATCTGCTGGGGTGGCACAACATATTATCAGTGTCCCAGAGCATCAGCATAAAGTCCTGTGTTCTTTCATCTTTATGATTGTTCACTCACATCTGCAGCACATCTATGCCCTTTCAGGCGCTGATCGTTTTAGGAAAAGAAGATGGAAATGCTGTTGAACGTTTGTTTTGGCTTCAGTTCAGATACTGACTGAGCAGATGTAGTACTTTTGACTCTCTACAACAGTTTTATATGATGTGTACCACACAAAAGCCTGCAGTCATTTCTCCTATTACCATCATTAAAGCCTCTTTCACATTGAAATGAGTGGGTATACCTGGAATCTTGAAAAACTCATCCTAGGGACATTTGCAGTGGTAGTTGTTTATTTGTTTATACAACCCAGAACAGCAACACAATGCAGCTCATTGGCTTAGTATCAATGTTACCATGGTAACCTAATTTATGATTGACCTTTTTCCCCCTTGTCATTGTATATCTTGATCTGAACAATGAAATGATTTTTTTTTTTTAATTGTGCACCTATGAGTCATCCTCAAACCTGGCTAAAACAATCCAATAGATGCATTTGTTTTCTAGGTTAGAGTGTTTTTTGTTCACTGGACTAAAAAGGAGACTCCATGTTGACTTCTTTTCTCCAGAACTGGTCACATTTTGTTTGGTGTGGGGCAGCTGTGGGTAAGGGGTTAGAGGACTTGTCTTCTGACAAGAAGGTCGGGGGTTTGATTCACGCCTCCCCCCCATTGCATATGCTGAGGTGTCCTTGGGCAAGGCACTGAACCCCACATTGTCCCATGTACTCACAGATACAAAGTGCTGCAAATAGATGTACTGTATGAATGTTTGTGTGACTGGGTGAATGTAAACTTTACTGGAAAGAGCTTTGAGAGGTCTGACAGACTTGGTGTAGCTCTATGTAAATACAGACCATTTGTCAGTAAAATAATATATTCATATCATTAAAATAATATCATTGATATTATTCTTGAGGAAGAGCAATGAGCTCCCACTTTGATTGCGATCAATTATCCAAAAGTATTAAACAGTTAAAGGTGCAGTGTGTTAGATTTGGTGATATCTAGTGGTGAAGTTGCATGTTGCATCCATCACCTCACCCTCACTCTTCTGAACATGCAGGAGAACCTGTGGTCGACTTCAGTTGTCATTAAAACTCAAAAGATGTTTAGTATGTCCACTCTG
>JAFBJT010109541.1:91979-94479 GCA_016785325.1 Chascanopsetta lugubris
GTTCCTAGAAGCATAATAACATCACCACTGAGTGATGTCACTTGGGTGGTCTTCACCCCACCATTGCCAAAAAAGCCTCCAAAGCCATTGTAGGACAAATGGTCCAAATCTCACTGGTGCTGCCCCCTTCAGGTTCACATGGGAACTGCATTGGTACCTGAAGTGACCCACATCTAACTCACCTCAGCATCTTGCTCAAAGACACTTGAACGCCGGTAGGCGGAGCCTGGAATCGAACCACCAGTCTTAGATATCTGCTGACCTCATGGCTTTTGTATAAGCAGTGAATTGAAACGACCCCCAGTTTTCGTGCTGTATAAATATTATTTATCACAGGTCTTTGATGTAGAACACATGTATCCGTCTGTCAGTTCAGGGGTATTTCCTCTCTTCCCCTCCTTCCCATCAGACAGGTTCATTCTTTGGATCCAGACACCTCTCACTTGTGCTGAAAAAGTAATAAAAGATTCAGTGATTTTGCCGAGTTTACTTTTCCCCTGCGGGGCTTTTGCAGGTTTTTTTTTGGATACAGACACTGAAGTGAATGCCGCGTGTTGCACAGACACAAAGAGGCCCAGTGGGTGTTGTGTGCATGACGGCCTTGGCCCCTCTCTCTCTGCTACCTCCACTTCTGCTCGTTACATTGGAAGAACTCAAATATCAGCGGTAGCAGAGCAGAGCACTTGGGGGGGGCGAGTGAATGCACCAGCTGCACAGTGTTTCTCATGAGCAGGAAAAGGCCAGAGACCACTCATGGAGAAGTCTCCTCACTTTACCTCACTCCAGCCGTTTCTCTGGGTTTTGGTTTTTTTTGTCCTCGTCCTTCAAAAACCAACAGGATGTCTTAAAAAACCGCCACATCTCACATGGCCTCCTTTCACTCCTCTAAATCTAAAAAAGACAGAGCAAATGAAATGGCATTTATTCTTGTTCCTTCTGAACTTTCGCCCGATGCTCATTTTCAAAGCCTCGGTGAGAGGGAGCAGCAGTGAGCTATTTACGAGCCTCCAACGTTCAGGTCACCGAGGACACGCCCACCAGCAGATGCTCTGGCTGCCGGAGGAGCCGCCCACCTCCAGACACAGGCTGTGATCGATGGCCGCACGTCACCGTCATCGGAGGTTGTGGCGTTTACACAGGATCTCTACCGTCTGCTGGTTCTCTAACTTCTCCACACACTCTGTTCGGCACCAGACATTATTATTGAATTATACTTCATCATTACTTATGTGGATTGATATCAAACCCACAACACGCGTAGATTTCCAGAAGTTTTGGAAATATTTTTAGAAACTACAGCCAATATCGTACTATAATATCATTGATTTCTGATCTGTTCTGCTACCACTGGCCACTGGGGGGCAGCAGAGAACATTTTCAAATCGGCATTCAGCTGCAACGTCACCACTGGATGTCTCCACGTCCAAATGCCGTGCCTTTTAAACACAATGTATACATTTCCACTGTTCCGCAATTTATTTCTACTGAATGTAAATGTTTGTTCGTAACTTATCAAAACCACTTGAAGATGGCAGCTTCCTAACGTCTCAGTTTCTACCTAGTGGTTGACTGTGGTATGGCTTGGAGATCTGATCACAGTGATATGCTTTTAGATACTTTCATACTTATTTTAAAAACAAGGTTTAAGTCACAGTAGATAGAGAGACTGCCTCTACATTGGTCAAACACACATCAGCATGACCTCATGTTCCACTCACTGTCACCATGCAGACTCTGGCTGCGGATGATGTCATCGGTGTGGTAACTAAAAAGTTTTGGCTCCACTTTTACACAGAGACGGGAGGATGACGCATGTCGTCCATCTTTTCAGTCAAAAGGAAAAGGCCAATGAAGGCAGCAGCTTGTTGACGTCCAATCATACAGAAACAACAATGACATAAATAAAGAACAGCACTTCACAGCAATAACAAACACGTGGTGAATTACATCATGGAATGCTTCCTTAAAACCTTTTGTAAAAAAAACACATTCCTCTGTGTGTGAAAAGCTCTTAGATCCTCTGTATGTTGCATGTAGGGATACTAAGCGTGTGTGTGTGTGTGTGTGTGTGTGTGTGTGTGTGTGTGTGTGCATGCCTGGATATTACCCAGACTAATGACTGTAATTACACAGGGAGCTGTGCAGAGCACCCACTGGCAGTGTAGGAGGTTAATGATGGAGTGTAAGTGTGAGAAAGGCAGATCGAGGAGAGGAGACAGTGCAGAGAGAGAGAGAGAGAGGAACAGAGGGTTGGAGATGAAAGAAAAGAACAAGTGAAGAAGAGAGAAAGAAGGGTGAACTTGAAAGCGGAGAGGGTAGCGCTACTTGACAAAGAAGTTCCGATGTGACTAACCACTGATCTCTGCAGCACAAGTGATCGTTTACATTTCTCAGCGCACGACTCCCACTGCATATATTTACTTTATTATTTATCATCAGAAATAAAACAAACGATCCTCTTTATTGATCACTCCCAGCTGAGGAAGTTCAATAGGTTGTC
>JAFBJT010109541.1:99479-109324 GCA_016785325.1 Chascanopsetta lugubris
AGCGGAGGATATCGATGTATCTGTGATTGTGTCCTCGGAGAGTTGTTTGAAATATGCAGCGGTGCAGTGTCCACAGAGGGGTCAGCGGAGAAATGACTATGGGACTTAATTGACCAGAGAGTAAAGTCAAATTGTGCGATAAATCCCAGGTATAATCTGGGGTTAGGTCAATCTCAGTCTACCTTTAGTGAGCGCTGCTCATCTTCCACAGGTTCCTCCACAGATGTTGGAATTCTTCAGGGAGAGTCTCCTCATATTTGTGGCTCATCAAGTCCCAGAGAAGAGTGGTTTAATGTCCTCTTCGGGAATTCTTCTATTTCTTTTTGTTCTTTTTTTTTTTTTAGGATCAGACTTATTTCTTCTTCTTCTGCTGCTCTTCAGGAAGGATCTTGACTTTAATCCCTGCTGGCATCAGGCATCAGAGAGCGCTTGTCTCCAACATGTTGAATCAGTGAGCGCTCACTCCCTCACATGATATATGCATCACTTTCCTTCGCTCTCTCTCTCTCTCTCTCTCTCTCTCTCTCCCCTTCTTTTTCTTTCTTTCTTAGACGCTCGACCTGCACACCTCACAAAACACCAAGAAGAGAAAGTGCACACAACCTTCCCTTTTTCGAAGTCTCTCTCTCTCTCTCTCTCTCTCTCTCTCCCTCTCTCTCTCTCTCTCTGTCTCTTTGACTCTTTCCCACCCTGTTCTCCCCATCCTCCTGCTCCACTTAAAGGGACAGTGCACCGATTTACCGCTGCCATTCACTGAGATCACATTCAACAAATTCATTCAACTCTTGGTGAACTTGTAGAGGACACTGAAGTATTATATAGATATGATAATATTATCAAATAATAATACAATGATGGTTTATGGGTTTTGAACATATATATATATATATACAAATGTAAGTATTACATATTTTACAGGATTCTTACAGTGGGATGTGATGATGGGAAATGAAAACAAAAACATAATAATCCTAATAATAATTAGAATGATGGAGAGATGGAGACACGAGTGGAGACAGGGAGGAGAGAGTGAACAAAGAAGTAAGAGGGAGGTGTGGATGGTGATGATGATGATGATGGTGATGTGATGGTGATGATGATGATGGTGATGTGATGGTGATGATGATGATGGTGATGTGATGATGGTGATGATGGTGATGATGATGATGATGGTGATACTTGTTGAGGAGGATCCGTCAAAGATGAAGGTGAGTATCAGCATCTCAGTCATTATTCATCACATGACCTCCCTCCATCACTTCTTCTTCACCTCTGTCAAAACCCTGAAAACCTCCTCATCCTTTGTGTCTCCTCTTCTTCTCCCTCACCTTCTTCTTCCCTCTCTCTCTCTCTCTCTCTCTCTCTCTCTCTGACTCTCTCATCTCTATTCCATCTCCATGGCAACCCAGGAAGCTGTAGGTAATTACACATAAGACATCGATCTCCAATCTTTTTAGTTGCCGTGGCCGCCCCCCATTAATCATCTCTCAATCACGCTCTCTCTCTCTCTCTCTCTCTCTCTCTCTGCTAATATGAGTTCAATCCCCCACTCCTTCATTTCCCCTCTCACACCCGGCAGATGGCAGGAGGTGGTTTCACTCCTTCTCTCTCTCTCTCTCTCTCTCTCTCTCTCTCTCTCTCTCCTTCTCCCTCTCATGCAGAGCACCATCAGCAGCACGTGTCTGACGGTGCTGGGGACTCGGGATAATCTGGACCACTGAGCCCAATCACTGGCGGATTGTTCAGCCCAGGGTGTGAGGCGTGATGTGCGGATGCTTATTACCATGACAACATGACGGGGGGAAAGTTATACAGCAGCAGCAGGAGCAGCAGTCTTTGTAGAGTTGTACTTCACCTCCTCCTGTTGTCTCTCCGTCCTCAAACAGCCTTTTAATTCATGTTGATTCCATTTGTCAGGAGGAGCTGACATCAATCAACTGTGTGTGTGTGTGTGTGTGTGTGTGTGTGTGTGTGTGTGTGTGTGTGTGTGTGTGTGTGTGTGTGTGTGTGTGTGTGTGTGTGTGTGTGTGTGTCTGTCCTTGCATGTGTGTGATCATGTGTGTTTGTGGGTGTCCTTGTGGCATCCCATTGTGTGGAGCATCACCACAGTGACTGCTGCGCGCACACACACACACACACACAAAAACACCTTTCATCCACTCGGCTGACTCACTGGCTTTTATGTCTCTCTCTCTCTGTCTCTCTGTCTCTGTCTCTCCCTCTCTCTGTCTGTCTGTCTGTCTCTCTCTCTCTCTCTCTCTCTGTCTCTCCCTCTCTCTCTCTGTCTCTCTGTCTCTCTGTCTCTCTCTCTCCCTCTCTCCCTCTCTGTCTCTCGGCCCCGCATGAATCCCATGTGTGAGAGTAACACAGCAGACTGTGTCGGCCTTTTTGTGAACAAATATTTTTATCGTCAGGATAAAGGAGTGCCCATACAAAGAAATGTTCGGCTCGCTGGGCGCTGGAGCCTTTTCAGCCCAAGGTCACCATCGTACGCTGATCATTATGGGATGGATTTATGGATCATGACATCTTCAGAGGGTCCTAAATCTTGGTTGTCATAATCAGCACATCCAGGAATCCGCGCTGATTGGAGCCTTTATGGATTCTCTGTTTATCAGTAATAGAAAAATGAACATACATAATTATATTAAGCCAAACTACACAGTTGAATATATATAGTTGTTAAAAAATAACTCATTTAGCTGCTGCTAAGCCATTTAAAGGAGGAGTCTGTAATTTCTTTCGACGGGACTTTTCGCCTCAGGGGTTGAAATCATCTGCACATCATAATATAACCGTCAATAAAGAAAGAGAGGCCCTTACAACACTCTGACAGACTTCATCAGTCCTTTCGTTCGGACGATGGAACTGTCCTTTCACATCGCCACCACCAGAAGTCTTCACAACCAGAGTCGCACACACCTGGTGAACAGGAGGGCTCAGAGCTGTTCTCCTGGCACCATCTCCTCCACTGGGCCTCCAGCACTGGTCAGCTTCTTCAGACCGACTCTGGAAGAACTCCTTAAACCTCTGCACATGTCAATGAGACGTTCTACATCATTTCACTCCTTGAATAGGTGCAAAGACGTTTCAACGGTACCTTTATCTCAGTAAGGATATTAAGAAACACTGCATTTTAGATGTAGTGTTCTTTTTCTGAGACCACTGATGGAGAGAGGGTATCGTGAGCCCTCGTCACACATCCTGCTCCTCCTCCTCCTCCTCCGGCTGCTCGATCACATCCTCATCCCTATCCCTCCGTCCTCTCCTGTCACCAATGACAGGGCCCCTTGATTTACACCGTGACCTCGCCCGACCCTGTGGTGACACACGGCACTGCAGATCAATGAGACTGTATGAGCGGCTGTGGCTCCACCTCCTCCAATGAAAACACCTATCAGCATCTCATAATGAGACCTGGGGATATGGGCACGATAGAACTTCATCACAACATTTAGGTACTGAACAGGTGGAAATCACTGATGCACACAAATAAAGTAAGTACACAAACTTTAAACGTCTCCAATGATCAAACGTGATCAATTATCTCTTGTATTTTCAAAATAAAAGCACAACATAGCTCCGTTATACTCCCTTGATGGATGTGTTGGTGTGTTTCCTGCAGTGCAGTGGCCGAACACCTCCTCCATGCACCAGACTGTGAAGACCTCGGGCTGCTGCCTGGTGTCCTGGTTTCATCCATCCACGGGTAGGTCACCCTGACAGGCCCGTGCATGCGCTGCTTTGCAAATCTAATAGGACATAACAATCCAATCAGACCTCATCCTGTAATGGGTCAAGTGGGACGTGAGGAGCTCTTAAAGGGATTTACTGTGATTTCAAAGTACTATATGGAAACGCACCTCCTTCAAACGATCGAAACAAGCTCACGATTCATATTTGTTACAACATAAAATTGGTACGTTTTATGAGTAACTGTTCTGTGAACTGTCATATATCAATGAAATATGCAAAGGCATGAATTCAAATGGAAGCACACAGGCACGTTTGAGATCATCTCACTGGTTTAATCAGTATGGAAATCTTTTTTTTACCCCTCAGAGAGAGTAAAAAGGTGAGAAGGCTGACACCCGGTGGCCAGAGACATACATCGTCATGCCCGACTGCAGATTGAGGACATTTGACGAAGAGATTATCGCCCATTTCATTTCATGAGATTGAATATTTTGTTTAGTGAAAGACCTGAAAAGCTCAGTTTATTTGTGTAAACGGTTAAATCTCATTGTTTGTGACTGATGATTCGGTCTTTGAGTTGCAGTTTCCTGTGGTTTCATCAGCCAGGAACCACATCATCTCTGTGTCGCACATAACACACACACACGCACATATCTTGCAAACAAGTCTGCGTGGGCGTTCAAAGTTGTCCTTTATTAAGTCATGGTACAGGATCGTATACATCTTATGCCTCCACACATCACTTTAGGACCAATTAAAGCAGACACAGTAACATACATGATTCACTTGATAATGCTAATGCCTTCAATTTATAGGAATCACTTCAAACAGTGTGTAAAAATAATCTCAAAGCAAAGTAGCAGTTATACAAAAACACATTGCAGCAGCACAATAACAAAACCCCTGAAAAGTCAGTTTTGTATAATGAGAAGTTATTTTTCAATTTGCAATATTGTTGTTGACAGACAAGTATTCTTTATATGAAGACATATTGATACAGGGTAAACTCGATGTTACAAAGCCCTGCACACTGCACCTTTAAATGTTGGCATCAGTTGGATTTTTTTCCGTGCAGAGCTTTTGGCTCTCTTGTCCTGCGCTTTGTTTTTGGCCTCCATGATGTTTCGGACCCACTCCACAGGCGGGTCCACACAGAGTTCGACTCCTCTCACCATCCTGAAGCTGCAACACAGACCAGAGTTATAACGAGCACTGGAAGTCTGATAAACACGTTTCTTCACGTGAATATACATTTTAAAATACACGAATAACCACACACTCACAGCGCGCCATTCCTCGGACACTGACGCTCCGTGAGTCTGTAGCTCGCCACCCTCCTCAGCGGCAGTGGCTCAGAGATGAACTGAACTCAAAATTGATTCAACATTAACGTCAGAGGACGCACAAGAACGTTAGAGCAGCGCGACACCATGAGACGAGCTTCAGCCTGAAGATTGCATCATCGAAATGTTGTGAATCAACCTTTATCAGCCTCGCACGTGTCGTGCATAAATAGGGACAATTTGGTTGTTGTCTTAAGAGATATCAATTACCTTTGGGAATCAGCAATGATATGTAAAAATGTGCACTATAAAGAGTAACCTCGGGGCCCCACCCTGTAACCTAGGACCAATAACCAAACTGACCATTCAAAGTACAGTCTCAAAACAGTTTAGGAGGGTGAAATTCGATCACTGACTGTGGGCGGTCCAGTTGTTGTTATGAATACAATCACAAAAAACACAGACTACGACGTGTAAAAATTATGACAGCGTTTATTAACAAAGTAGAGTTATCTTACAAAACCATCACTTAGTCAATAACACTATCATAATCCAACTATACCAACAGACATACATTACAAAACAGCACAAGTAAACACACAAAACATGGAGTGTGTATGTGTGTGTGTGTGTGTGCGTGCGTCCCTGTGTGTGTGCGTGTGAAAGGGGGAGGGTAGAGAGAGAGAGAGAGAGAGAGAGAATGGGGTGGAGTCACGTGGGTGACGTAACCATGGAAACCAAAATGGCGGGGAGCGGCGTCCCTCCCTCACTAGAACCAAGATGGTGGCACATTGACTGAGGTTAACACAAGAGAATGGATAGTCCACACAGAATCTTCACTCGTTCACTCATAATCAACATATATCACCACAGTATCAGAGCCAGTGGACCTCAGTTCATCTGGTCAGGTACTGGTCCTTTAACTGGTGATATATGAGTTTATCAGGTTGATCACATCATGGATGATGAGACCAAAGAACAAAACATACATCTCTTACAAGTTCCAAAACACAGTGTTTCCTACACTGACTGACTCTCTGCCCAGACTTGCGCCTCTTACTGTGAATTGCTCTGTTCGGAGTTGTACAGCAAAGTCCGTTCGAGTGGTCCGCAGCACGGTCCGTGACTGGGCCCGGTGCTTCAGGCGGCTGCGACGGGATAACGAGCAAAGTAGACGTCTATGGGTTCGGTCCGCGAGTTGGGAGGCGGTGGAAAAAGCTTGAAAAATACCAACGGCCATGACGCGCAGGTTTAATGTGATTGAAATAAAGTCTACGCATCATCAGCTCAAATAAGACACACATTGATTTGTTTAGCCTTGGGGTTAGTGCCAAGTCTCATCAGAATCAGAGGAGGAAGAAGAGCAGCCATGTTTAGTGAAATCATATAGAAATACCAGCACATGTGAAACCTCGATATTTAGTTTAAAGTTTTGAATAAACAAAATGATATAAGAAACTGTCATTTCAATTTTTTCTTTTTTACAGCTCTTTTAAAAATAGATGTGAGAAGACAAAATAACACTTATCGTTCCCTGGGTGAGAAAATAAAGATCAAAGATTTGAACTCTTTGAAATATCCAAAAACAAAGAGTGTAGAGAGCTCACTGTGATGTGCCAGGACAGTGAGTGAGGACAGAAGCAGGGTGCAGGTCACAGCATGACAGAGTCCTTCATCTTCATCATTATCATCATCTGACAGCCGCTGTCTTCTGGGCACACTCTCCTCACAGCACCTTACTTTAATTGTGCTGTTAAATGTGTGTGTGTGTGTGTGTGTGTGTGTGTGTGTGTGTGTGTGTGTGTGAGTGTGTGTGTGTGTGTGTGTGTTTGTGTTTGTGCAGCGTGCAGATGCACCCTGGTCATGACACATACATTAAGTAAAAGTATTAAGGTGTATGGATGTGGACAAATTCATTATATTTCATTTTTTACAAACACACACACACAAACACACACACACACGCGTGCACACACGCACACACACACACACATATATATAGTCACTTAGTAAGTTAACTTAGTAAGTTAAAAAATGTGTGTGTTTACACACACATACATGTAAAATAGTATTAAGGTGTATGGATGTGGACAAATTCATTATATTTCATTTTTTACACACACACACACACACACACACACACACACACACACATACACACACACACACACACACACACACACACACACACACATATATATAGTCACTTAGTAAGTTAAAAATGTGTGTTTACACACACATACATGTAACATACGACATGTGTCCTTATATTGCGGATGATATTGCCATAATCAATTAATTATAGTTCTATCCGTCCATTCTGTGGATATATGTAAACATATCTTCATTATATGTAAATGTCCATATGTATGTACATCAGGAATACGATCAAATACCAAAACAACATACATGTAACATATCAAACACATGCATGTGCACACACGTGTTGTGTGGACTGGACACATAGAATGTAAATGACATGCATGATAATTGTCCTAATAACTAATCGGTTTGCTGAGCCACAGCCGAGTGACAGGCCTTGGGCCTGATGACATCACCCTCACATTTTCCCGGCTTTATCCAAGCCCCGCCCCCTCAGTGCAAACACACACCTGGAGATAATTGCAGCTGATTAAAGCAGATAGTGGGATGAGATCAGCAACCTACACAATAGTAGATGTGTCTTTTGATAAGTAATTTGATGAGTTTTATTGATTAAAATTTTTTTTTTTTTAAATCATTTCTTTTATTCCCCAGTGCTTTTGTGACGTGGAGCCTGAAACACGGTGTGAGACTGTTCACTGGCGTGGAAATTCACCACAAGGACTGACCCACCAAGGTAAACACACCTTTCTTCCCGTGTCTTCCTGCTGTGCTGTTTCTTAACCTTACATTTTAATCTAATCAATTCAAATGACTCACTCCCGGGTTTTTACAACCAGTTCTGATTGACCGATAGTTTTTGCCCATGTGATGTGACTGTATTTGACTTCATGTTTGAGTGAGGTTGATTTCAACTACTTTTATCATCAACATTTTTGTTTTCTCTCAGACCTGCTCAGATTCTTTATGGTTTCACGTTTTTCCGGCAATTCTGTATTTATCACCACTGCACCGCTGTGATTCATTATTGAACTCCTGTATCTGTTTAATTCATCCTGTGTACCACCAGATGGCAGTGTCTAGCTGATTTAGCCATGGTTAGTTCAAGTTTGAAATCATCTCTTTTGACTGCTCTGACTGTGCACTGCATCGATGTAACTATGCTTTTGTGCTTTAAGAGTGCAGTACCTGTGATTACTGCGTGATTTGAAGTGAGATTTACATCATGGAAGTCATTTGTGCTGCTTGAAATATTCATTTGAATCATTAAAATCAGTTTTCTGCTGCGTGACTTGCTGTTACCTCAGTATCTTTATGTGCAGATGAAAAACTAAAGCCGACACAAATCTTTGCTGACTGAAAAGTTTGCCAACCTGTGGTTTGTTGCACTCGGTGGCCGCAACATGTCGTGAACACAGGCAGCAGTGTGGGTGTGAAAAGCCAAGATCTAATGGTGAAGATACCCCTCACTGTATATGTATATATACATATCATCTGTTTGCTGAGTGTTTTCTGAGAATACATCCTGTCTGTCACTTAAAGAGGAAAATGTTTAGCAAACAATGTCTACTGTCTCCTCTGGGTACATCCTCTCCTCCATCCAGGCCCTTCACCTGAACAGATGACAGGCGCCCATTCATCAACACTGTTCCTTGGCATGGCTTCTCATCCGGAGAACAAATGAGGGAGGAAAACAAACCCCCAGCACAACAGACAGAGAACTAATATAAGATGGTCGCAGTTGTTTCACATGATAACTTCTCTTTTAAGATTTTTACGGAATAGGCTACAGTTGGTAAAGTAGACTTGTACGAAGTGTTGGGTTTGGTGACGTCTAGTGGTAAAGTTGATTTTCGCAGCTTAACTGGGTCAGCTATTCAGAGGCTCCGGTTCAAGTGTCGATATGAAGAGCTTATAATGAAATGTCATAGATTTAGATAGTTAATTGTAAGTATGATTTTATATTCCTTATCTGCCAATGGAGACAGTTGCATCTAAATATCACACACGAGACATTTAGGCAAAGTCCTTCATTCTTTTACTGAAGTCCAAATCATTTGTACTTATACTGAACAATAATATATCAGTATTTCACTCAATACTGCCTGCAAGAGAATTCAAGTATTTGTATTCACATGAATGGTGTAGGTAAAAATGTATTTTATTTTTCATTGAGTCTATTGAGTGTAACGCAACTTCAAAAAGTCCTTCTATTTACACTAAGATATGAAGTTGTACTGTAACTGATAACATGGGTTTAAAGTAGAGCCCAGTAAGAGTCCAGACCTGAGTGACAGAGACCTGCAACCCACAGTGGAGTCAGTCTGCCGAACATAATGTTCTCCGATAACATATCAGAATATTCCTTGTCTGGACCAGGCTTGCGTAACGATGATGAAAAGTCTGTTCCTGCATGTGCGCACATACGTGCGCACAAACATGCACGCTCACAGGACAACAACAGAGTCCAAGGAGAGCTGAAGCAGAGGGAGTATTAATAGCAGTGGGATTGGCACCTTCCTGCATCTGTGCATTAAATAACAACCAGCGTTGTCACTGATAAGGGGATTGATAGTTGAATCTCTGAGGCGTGTCTTGTTTTGAGAAAAATAAGAATGAAAACATTTTTTCTGAAGTGATCAAATAGAAAGTTCCTGTACGGGAGGTGGGAGCTCGTTGAGGTGGAAATCACAACACTGAGGAAATGTTGGATCACAATAGTGCGACGTGTTGTTTTATCTGGGAGAGTAAAATATTGTTTTC
>JAFBJT010109541.1:113944-126045 GCA_016785325.1 Chascanopsetta lugubris
GGGCGGAGCGCGCTGTTCGTTGAGATAAATGGAGCCGAAGCGGGAATTAAAGGGCCGACGTCCAGAGTCGAGGTGACGTGGATCAATTGGCAGAAATATCGTCGGGTGGTTCCGAGTTATATTTCGATACGACGGCGAAAGAAACGCGCCGGAGGACAAACTGCGCCCAAAGATCAACGGGTGCTGCTGAGGCTCATTGTGGGCAGGTCACTCGTCGCTATCTTGCCGATGCCTGACTCCTCCTACTCCCTGGTTCGTCCAGAACCGGGGGCCAGGAGGCCGAGCACAGGTAGAGCCGGGGGTGGGCACATGGTGCTGTCGCAAGGGGATCCGTGCCGGATCGTCCCTCGTTGTGTCACTCAAGAGGCCACGCCCCTTAATTCTGCACAATTTCAAATGGCAATGAAATAGAAATAAGAGATAATCCCCCCCCCCTTGTGGAGCTGTCACCGGGAAACATGTGACATGTGCGTGGTTTTCATTCACCTCTAAAGTTGACTCACTTTTGGAGGCAGCCTCAAGTGGCCGCCCTGTGAACTGCACGATTTTCCACTTCCCCCATTGGCCTCAGCCGTCAGCCCATGAGGCTACTTGATGGTGCATCACTCAAACTCCATATTGTCAATAAAGACAATCTGATGAATCCAATATGACAAAAAGCGACTTGTTCCTTTAACGGTCTGAAAATGTGCATTTATAATAAATGAAGCCACTCACACTGTAAATAATCACTGTGGTGTGAGATCAATAAATACATGGCTGTGTATCAATGACCTAAATACTTGACATTTTCATCCAAATTCAATTTCTTTCTGTCTTCAATGTGAAGAAATTAGAGCACTGACAATTTTCATTGTGATTTTGATTAAATTAATGCAACTACGTTTATGTTCTGCTTTAAAGGTGCAGTGTGTAAGATATCGGTCATTTTCGTCACTTCAAAAATGTTACAAAACAATTACATTCTGACACTTTAATTCATTTTGAATCACCTAAATGGATTATTTTGTTTCCTTCACCTTTAAATGACCCCATTAATGTATATTTACACGAGGAGCCGCTCCTCTTTACGGAGGCTGCCATGTTTTTACCGTAGCCCAGAGCGGATGTACTAAACATCTATTGAGCGTTATGGCCAACTGAAGTCTATCATAGGTTCTCCTACGTGCTCATAAGGGTGAGGGTGAGGTGATGGACACAACGCGCAACTTCACCTCTAGAGGTCGCCAAATGTAACACGCTGCGCCTTTAACTCCAACTCATTCAAGCTCTGAAAATTATACATCAAACAAAATAAGTGCGTGACTCTGTAACTCAGTGAGCTCATTGCTCACCGAGGGTGGTCAGCCTCCCTCACTCGGCCACACCCGAGGGTGGTCAGCCTCCCTCAGCCACACCCGAGGGTGGTCAGCCTCCCTCACTCGGCCACACCCGAGGGTGGTCAGCCTCCCTCAGCCACTCAGCCACACCCGAGGGTGGTCAGCCTCCCTCAGCCACACCCGAGGGTGGTCAGCCTCCCTCACTCGGCCACACCCGAGGGTGGTCAGCCTCCCTCACTCGGCCACACCCGAGGGTGGTCAGCCTCCGTCACCATATAAAGGCTCAGTTCGGCTCGAGCGCGAGACGCGGCAGAGGGGCAGAGGGAACAGAACTTTGAAAACTGAAATGTGTTGTTGCGTTGGAGTGAGGGGGAAAATGATCCACGCCAATTTTCATGATTGAATGAAACTGGTTGAAAGTTGTGGAGTGGGTGAAGGGGGGGGGGGGGGGAAGTCCTGATGCAGGCTGTGTGTGTGGGGGTGGGTGTGTGTGGGGGGGGTTCTGTTGATTATCCTGCAGATTCAAATAAAACCCCTGAATTTGATGGGTTTAACAGGGATGTGGGCTACTTTAACACATGTATAAGAGTGGAAATGTTAAAACTTCAAAAAAAAAAATACAATGTGACTTGAGCTATAAAGTTTGTTCATAGCTGATCTCAGGGCCTGGGTGGGAATGTGCATGAGCACCACATAAACAAATGAATAACCTATATTTTGGTGTGACCCTATGTGCCGTACTCATATGAAATTAATTTAAATACATTTAAAGCCAATTTTTTGAGTGAAGTGAAAGTGTTGCGGAATGTATTTGAACATGAAAGATAATGGAGGCGGAGTGTTATCACTATAGTGTTTGAATACTAGATCATGTTCACACCAGGGTTGTCAACCACTGAACAGTTGAAATTTAGAAGAAGGTTATGATTTGTGCAGATTCTTAATTTCCAGATAAGAACATACACCCGAATTGTGTATTGTGTAAAATGACAACCTTAAGCTCAATTTGAACTTTGACATCAAACTATGCCTTAGCCTTAATGTAGCTACGCGTCCCAAAAAAGCACAGTGCCTTGACTCCGCCCCCTCACGTTGACAGCAAACGTGCGAGAAATAGACCAAACCTGAGACGCTCAAAAACATTCTCTGTTGTTTCGAATTGCATGAAAAAAACAAAAAAAAAACATTAATCCACCACTGCTTCTGCTCTGCACCCTCTAGTGGTTCGGGGTGTTATTGCGAAACAAAGCACATGGTGACACAGAAGTAAACGCGCTCATTGCCGTTTGCCAACTACAGCCGTTACTAGCTTCTTCCCGGGAGCTTGAATGAGACCTTGGCACCGTGTCCAATGGCAGCACCGGTGTTAGCAACGGCCTCTAAACTAGCATTTCCACAAATAGCTAGCTCTCCTGCTGAGTCGTTTCTCTGCGATGCGATTTTCACCGTAGTTGATGATGCGTGTAAAAAAATCCCATCGGGGATGAATGGTGGACTTTTTTTGCACATTTGCACGTTGCGTCGTGAGATGAAGCTCCTCCCACACATTCCACTCATAGAGCCTGCGCTGCCCTCCCTGCAGTCCCTGAGTAATGGGGACAGATGGCTGGCAGCTTCTTACTGTTTCTTCACCCCCGCCACCAGCAACACCACCCGCCCGACTCCCCACCCTCACTAGTCTCCTACAACTGATGGTTTAGGTTGCACAGACTCTCACGGAATAGCAATGCAGCCCATCTCTCTCTCTCTCTCTCTCTCGCCCTTTTCTGCAAGTGTCGGGGGGGATGTGGTGTGAGACGGTGGGGGTGGTTAGAGAGGAAGGATTACTGCTGACAGAGGAGAAACGCTGTAGGCTCGCAAGAGAGAGCAACTACTGAGACTCTGTGATGTAAGGGTGTGTGTGTGTGTGTGTGTGTGTGTGTGTGTTTGCTGCAGGTGTGCGTCCATGCATTCCCTTTACCCCCTATTCTCTTTTATTTGTGAGTGTGTGTGTGTGTGTGTGTGTGTGTGTGTGTGTGTGTGTGTGTGTGTGTGTGTTACTCCCAGGCATGTCCATGCCTGAGGTGCTGTACCATGTAACCAAGAGTGTGGAGAAGGACACTGCAGGATAACCCAGGGATAAACAAGAAGGAGGGGAGGGGCCGAGTGAGCGAGCAGACCCCTGAGCGAGCCCAGAGCTGTCTGTAAGTGCACCAGTACAGTAGGTTGTGTGTTTATTGGCCCAGCAGCATAATTGCATTGTGTCGGAGCCGATGTTCCCGCTGACCTATTTATTACTGCCGCCTCGTCTCCGTGTTTGACCCGTGTTCCTGCCCCCGCTACAACCGACGTGTGATGGAGGGGAAAGAGTGTGCCGATGTGACACTGAAGCTTCGGCGGCAGCGCCGGGTTCATAATTTGACTTTCAAAATACTGGGAAAAGTCCAAAAGATTAAAAGGGCACAGCAGGATTCATAAAATTCAAGAGGTTTGGAGTTTGTGCATACTTGACCTACAATGAACTACACACTGACGGAACAACAAAAATAGCTGCTCTTCGCTGGTTTTTGGGGTCATGCATTTTAATTAATGTCACGACAAGAACATGGCGACAGTCTCAGGAGGAGCCTCCTTCCGCTGTCCACCAATCCAGTCCGTGTTTTCACTCTCTCCTTGAAAAACGCTCAGGCCCCTCCCTCACAGATGAGCCCACACTGATTTGATTGGCCAGCCGACCCAGTCTGCGGTGATTGGTCGACTCCTCCCACCTGATCGGTGTGTTGTTGTGATCGCTGTTTTGACTTTAGCGTAGTGCAGCCAATATAGCTACCTATAGCTAGCACTAGCGCTTTGTTGCCGATTCATTCGAAAGAGGAAAATTAAGAGTGAAATAAATGACCAAAAAAACCCCAAACATTAATTCTAGAGAGGAATTTTAAAATGTAGTTCTCTGGGTCGTCTATGACTGTGAGACAGCATATGAGTTGCAGTACCACCAACTGTCCACAAGGGTCAAGGGTCAAAGTCTTTTCAAAGTCTAAAGTATTTATCACACTCTGACCACCAGGGCCAGCTCTAGCCATTTAGGTGCCTTAGATAAGATTATAAATGAATGGACACACATTAAAATAACAAAACATGTAAAAAAATCTCGGAGGGAATGCTAATTATTTTATTTTATCTGTTCGGTTTTTTGGAGGGCTTGCAGCAGCACCCCCATCCATTAGGTGGCACCCTAGATGGCTGCATATCTTGCCTATGCCAAGACCCGGCTTTTCTGACCCCCACAGTGACGTCAGCTTCGTTGTAAAGTGGAATAACGATCAAATAAAAAGTGTTTAGTGTGAAATAGCGCCCCCTTCTGTCAGGGAGTGCTAGCATTTCAAACTTAAAAACACCAAATATGTGCGAACAACCCCAAACAATGACATGAAAAGGCTCAAACTTAAGACGAAAAACATACTGCCAGTTGGTGTGGTGACGCCAGGTGACAGGGTGGATGAAGACAGATGCTGATGATTACCGGCGGCGTGGTGGGCATAATTACGTGTAATGCATCGAGGTGTTTTCGGCACAAAACATTGGGACATTGGGAAAATATGGCAGCATGAATTTAAGACTGGGACAGACGGAACAGCTGCGTATAAGAATGATGACACAGGGACGGGGGATAAAGACACAGACATGAGCTGAATGCTGATAAGCTCTCGGGGCCAGGAGGGGCGAAGAAGAAGAAGAAGAAGAAGAAGAAGAAGAAGAAGAAGAAGAAGACGACTACAGGGTTTAGGAAAGAGGAAGATCAAAGTGTCGAGAGCAGGAAACGGGAAATGGCCGACTCACATTTCTGGTCCTTCCAGGTGACGGTGGGCTCCGGCCGACCCACAGCCAGACAGAAGAGGTTCACGTTCTCCCCCTCGTTCACCGACACGTTTTTGGAGATGTTGACGATTCGAGCCGGCACTGCAAAACAAGCAGGTGACATTAAAGGTGACACGTCTCACATTTATTATCAATGAGCTCTTTGTGACGTGTGACATTTTGTCCAAAGGTCCATGTTTCTGATACAGGTTCAGTGTGTAACACTGAGGTGAAAACCTCATGCAACCACAGAAGCACATGCTCTACCACTGAGCTTTCATCCAAAGTGAAATACTACATCTGAAGGTGGCTGTAGATGCTGGGAATAGAACCCGCAACCTCGTGCATTGAAAGCAGCGCATGCTCTAACATTGAGCCGCCTCTACTTGTCGGGTGCAGGTCCCATCTGTGGAGGCCGCCGTATTGCGTGCCCCCTGTTTCGACAGTAGCCCAGAATGGACACTCTTAACATGGACTTTTCCAAGCTTTACAAGTAAAGGGTGAGATGTGAGGCTTTCAACCGCAATGAGCTACTTCACCACCCGCTGTCACCAGAACCTAAAAACTGTGCATATTCAAAGATGTGACCCATCATTCTCCCTCGTGAGGCGAATCCCCTCACCTTATTCAGACGGGCGCTCGGCTGCGTAATGATCTTTGCATGAGATCTCACTGAACTGTGCAACAATACGCTTGACCGTCTCCGACGCTCTGAATCCTAACGCGGCCATTAGCGTCTCCTCCTCCTCCTCCTCCTCCTCCTCCTCCTGCTGCTGACACCTAATCTAATTTCGTCCTCGCACAAGTCGTGGACGGACATTTCCGCTTCTTTAAATTAATGAACACCCCCCTGAATGGCGCTCTGCCCTAAAACACACTTAGCGATGGGGCACTATGCGTGTAGTTAGTCTGATAACAAGACGGCCCTTGAATTTCAATGGCCCATTATCCAATGAGCTTTGCCCTGAGAATTGTTTCTCGGAACATCCACCAAGAATCCGATTTCTCACCGTTCTGCTGGGGCTGAATACTCTGCCGCAATAAAGCACTGAGTGGAGTGGCGTTCACCTGCTTCATGCGCTGACTTGAGGGGTGTAATTATTTCGCCTGCACTCAAGCTAGGGCTGAAATTGCAGGCGACTGGGAATTAGGGATATTACACCTATAGGGTGATGTGAGCCAAGCTCCGGCTCCCGTCGCCCTCCTTGTTTGTTTGGCTGCATCGCAATGTGGACGGTCGCCTCCGCTTAGTAAGCGGCTCACATTGTCTCTGCCACCTGTGAGCTACGAGGCCTTGCCTGTTCCATTCCGGCGGAATGTACCTAATACATCCTGTTAAAAGTTTTCAGCTCCATCCTGCCGCTGACGTATAATTGCCATCTGCGGGGGGGAAAAGGTCTGAGATCCATCCTGCGGGCGGCGTGGAACCAATGCATCATGTCGCCGGGGATCAGCCGGCCGCTCACTCACTTAGCCGCCGACTTGATGGCCCAGGCTGCAGTTACGGGCGCGTGTCCGTCACTTATTCAGTCAGGTGGTTGGACAGCCACTTGTGTTCCTCGTCTTCCTCGAACACACGGCCTCATTCAACTGCTGCCCTGAACGTTGTTGTTAGACAAACTCGCCGCATGGGGAGATAAGTCTCCGGGGGCCAGATTTGGACCAAACCACTTGAGTATTTGGCCTCTTTTTTATTTTATTTTTCATTTTTTTTAAACCAGATCTGGACCCGAAATCAAGCCACTAGCAATACTCAAAGTCGCCAGAAGGTGACGCTAGTCTGTTTTTTTTGGCTGCTGAGGGGTTTGAGGAGCTGTCCCTGTGACCAGAAAGTCGGGGGGTTACAAGCCTAAAAATAAGGGCAGGGGCTAAAAAGGATTAGTCTGTAAGGGACATTATACTTCGTAACGCCAACTCCGGTGGCAGGGACGGCGTTGCTAATCATTAGCCGCTAATTAGCTATTCACTTCTTTTGATCACATTTATGTTCCAGTGATCGTCATCAGTTGGTGAAAACTATCTTGCTGAACAAAAGGTGTGATTGTTCGAGACTTGCCTGCCTCTGTTAGTCCCGTTATGTTTAAGGAGAGGAGAGGAGTGTGAGGAGAGAATGGATGGACAATGGTCTACATCTTCGCTACAGAGCTGATTTTCAGCAGTCATTCAAAAACCAATGCAAAGGTCCCATTGACTTTTTACTGTGTGACAATGGCCTCAAGGTTTACCTCAAAAATGTAATTATCCTTTCACTACTATTTTAACTATTCGTGTCAACTCACTTTTTTCCGCCACTAAAACCTGTTTTCATTCTGTCATCACACAAACGCACGCACACACACACACACACACACACAACACACACACACACACACAGAGGGGCCAATTAAGCTCTCGAGACATAATTGCGTGATTACATTTTGATGTTGTCATAAACGCCAAACCTTAAACACACAAACATCGTGAACATTAACTACCAAGTTGTCCATCACAAATCAAGGAAGCATGACTTGGCAGAAATGAAACGCTGAACCATCACCATTACAAAACCATAATTGCCCCCCCCTCCCCCTCTCCTCTCCCCCCCAATGTCAAACCTCAGCCTCACCCCCGTCGTCAGCACTATGCTCGGATGAGTGACGAAAAGCGTAATCAAGCCGTTTAGCGGATGTTTGTAACCACGGCAACGTACGGAAATTTGAGCACACACTTATTTTTCTTTTGCAGCAGGAACGGCGGCGGCGGCGGCGGTGGCGGCAATCAAATATGCAAATCGGGGAAATGAGTCACGGCGTGTTGGGGATGCAGTGGAGTGATCGGTCTTAATGCGCCGGTCCTGACCTTGCACGATGAGGAAGACGTTGGCGATGTGCGGCTTGTTGTTGGCCTGGAAGGAGCAGGTGTACGGCCCCTCGTCGCTCACTTGCACGTTCTCGATGCTGATGGAGAAGTCGCTGTCGTTGAGGTTGACCATGGTCACGCGCGTGTCCAGCGACCACTTGTCCGTCCCAGCGAACAAGATGTTGGAGCGGTTCAGCCAGGCTTTGTGGGTCACCTCCTCGTTGATTCGGCACCTGGGAGACAACAGAACACCTCGTCGTGCTGTTTGGAACGACTTTTACATTCGTGACGTATGTAAACATGGCGCCATTTTTATGACATATCCTCGTCCAGACATACATCAGGGTTTCTAAAGTGGGGGGAGGGTCAGGAACAAGAAAGTTGCGTGACAATTTTCAGAATCCTAGTAAAGGTCAAGTTAATTTTATTCAGTGTCATTTTCTATATAGCACCAGATCACATAAAGTGGCTCAATTGAAATGCGTTAAAGAGACAGCGTGTAGATTATGGTGACCTTTACCTACTTATAATAAAACTCAAAAGTTGTTAATTTGCTCAAGATGTAAGAATAAAGGGCTCATAAAAACAACTGTGCATACATTTAGGTGATTAAACACCCAAAAAACGCCACTATGATGATTTAATGTTCCATTTGCGCCAACGGAAACATAAATATCGGACTCAAATCTTACAAACCGTCAGCTGCACGCGAGGCCTTCATTAATCACTCTGTTTCTCCGGCTATAAGGAAACACTCTGCTCTCCCGATGCTCGGGATATTGATATTTCATCTGGCCTCCTGCCCAGAAGTGTCTATGGACTCATACTTAAAAGCAAATAACGATGAATTGAGACATATTTTATGCAAATGACGGCGGCTTCGCGAAAGCAACGGCGCCGTTGTGATTAAAGAGCGGTGAGTCAACCACGTTCGGAAAAGATTCCTAGCGGGGGTCCGTCGGCACTTCCGTGCTCGGCCACTAGATGTCCTCAGCCTCGCCCAGTCCTTTTCTTTTGCCAGCTGTCTCTTAAAGGGTTAGAAGAGCTGTCCCCGGGACCAGAAAGTCGGGGGATCAAAGCCCAAAAAACAAGGTCAGGGGGTTAAAAGGACGACAGTCTGTTAGAGACATTTTTACGCCGCCTCCTGCGGCAGTGAGGGTGTTGCTAACCATTAGCCGCTAATTAGCTTTGATACTTCTCTTGATCACATTTAGGGTCCAATCATCATCACAGTGGAGTCAGCCGGTGAAAACGATGGTGCCGAACAAAACGTGCGAGTGTCCTCCACTCGCCTGCCTCTGCTGAGTCCATTTTTTTTTTACGTGTCATTGATGAAACGGGGGATGAATTCCAGATTTGAGTTCAGTGCATAAGAAGCAGAGAAGTTTTTAACAATCGTCGGCTTGATGGTTCACGCGACCTACGGTGTCTGGACTCCTACAACCAGTCGGGGAGCGAGGGAACTAAAAGAGGAAACGCGTTGGCCTTATTTTAGATGGAGAAACGTTTGAGTCAGGGAGCCCCTTCCATAAAAATCCCTCGTCTGTGGACGAGGCCCTTCCATTATTCTATTTTTAAAATTAATCACTTGTGCGCCACTGATGATGTTGCTACAGGAGCGTGAGCCCGCAGGAAATGAAAACCATAATAGCATCAAATGTGCCTCGTCTTAATGGCCCGAATCAAAGTCTACGCGGCAGCGGCATCTCGGGTGGAACATCGGCGTCGGTGCCACTTGGGGCAAAAGTGATATTTACAGGAAACTTGAGTTTATTTAGTCTCACGGCTTTTTTCCTGTGTGAGGTTAGACACACATCTGATTATTGGAACCAATCACCTCCTCGCTGATGAGGCATAAAGGCAGTGCTTCTTAGATCGCTGCAGCTGTTCACAACAAAAGAGCAGAAGAGTTTACAGAGGAGAGTGAGTCATTTTTTCATTCATTCATTTCATCCGTGTCTTTAGTTGGTTTCTCTTGTAAATTGCCTAATGCCGGGGATTCCCAACTGGTGGGTCGCGATGCAATACATTTTCAGTGTGTGTGTGTGTGTGTGGGGGGGGGGGGGGGAAGAAAAAAAAATCCTCCAAGAGCTGAACACCTCATGATTTTTGCTCTGTTTAATTTCCAAAACAATTGGTCATTATCTATCATTGAGTGCACTTTACTTTAAGCACCTCGCATTCCTTCAGGGAATGTGTGTGTGTTTGATCTGCGCTCGTTCATACTGAGCAAAATCGACCTCAGCGGCTCAGTGAAGCCACACATTGTACATATTTCGGGATTTTCAACATACCGTGTCATATTTGCTCTTTTTTTATTTGATTCGCCAAGTTGGCCTGGGTGTCACTCGAGAGGCCACGCCCCTTGATTATGCACAATTTCAAACCTCGCAAATATAAATATAAACAAGCTTGGAGGAAAAAAAAAATTCATGGGAAGCTATCACCGAAAAAAAAAACGCATTTGTTTGTACCAGGCTTTTTACACGGGTTTAATTCACCTCTAAAGTTGAGCATTTTAACATGGGAGTCGATGGAGATTCACAGCCTCAAGTGGCCACACTGTGAACTGCACGTTTTTCCACTCAAGTATTGGACTGATCCGTCTGCCCTGGAGGGACTGCACATCTTGACATGAAGAATCATCATTGTTTTCCATGTCTGAGAGGCTTGTTGATGCTCAGACGAATATTGACATCGTGCCTTGCTTTGGAATCACATCTTTATATTCCAGTGGCAGCGCCGTGTTCCTTTAAAGGAGGGATGTGTGCAGGGATCTGGAAACGTTGGCTTAAAGGTGATGAAAGGAAAGTTGACATGCTTTTTCCCCCCCTTTTCTTTTCGTGTGTGTGTGTGTGTGTGTGTGTGTGTGTGTGTGCTGCCAGGCCAGGTCACATCCACAGGAGGAGCAGGGATGAGCTGGCTGTTTTTCAGCCCTGGTTCAGAGCCATGAATCCACTGTGAGATGTGTGTGTGTGTGTGTGTGTGTGTGTGTGTGTGTGTGTGTGTGTGTGTGTGTGTGTGTGTGTGTGTGTGTGTGTGTGTGTGTGTGTGTGTGGATGCAGCTGACCTGTGCATCATTACTGTTTAATCTGATGTCCGATGCCAATCAGAGGATTTTACAGTCTTAATCAAACGCAATATGGATCCGACCATTTTGAAATACAGCATTTACGAGGCAGTGGAGACAAAGGACGACATCATATCTGTTTAAAGGCAATAACTTCAGGGTGTTGGTTTTTAATGATATGACACATTAAAGGTCCAGTGCACAAGATTAATGTGAAGATCTAAGCCCTCTGTTGACATAAATTGAACGTTTAATGTAACGTATATCAAATTAAATATCTTATAAATGGGTGGAGAGTCTGAGTCCTTTATATTTATATCTCTGTGTAAGAGTGTGGGAGGGTTATTGTGTGGGTGGGGTGGGTTTTTGAGTGGATGTGTGGATGTGTGCGTTTGGGTGGGTGTTTGCGTGTGGGTGGGTTTTTGAGTGGATGTGTGGATGTGTGCGTTTGGGTGGGTGTTTGCGTGTGGGTGGGTTTTTGGGTGCGGGTGGGTGGGTTTTTGGGTGTGTGCGTATGGGTGGGTTTTTGGGTGTGTGCGTGTGGGTGGGTTTTTGGGTGTGCGTCGGGTGGGTGTATGTGTGCAACATAAGCGACATTCAGATCGGAGGATCAGAAACGATAATCAGATTACTGCCGACGTCCGCTGTCACTTCAGCCTGATCATGTGAGTGTATCTCAGACAGTCTGGAACGGGGAGCGAGAGACCTTTTATTTTGAAAATACCAATCGAAAGCATAAATACAGTAGCATGGGATGTATCATCAGATTATGTCTGCAAACCCCTCATCAATTCATCCTTTGGCCAAATGATCCGTTCAGATCAGATGAACTGCTCAGATCACCATGACGACCCAACCTGATCTGAAACGGCCCGATTGACGGAGCTCCTGCTCTGCAGTTGAACACAATCCTGTCGTTGACAGTCTGAATGGCTCATGTCTGACAGGTACTATAAAGTAATTAACTATAGGGGGGTGGGGGGTGGTGGGGGGGGGGGGGGGGCAGGACTGGTAATGAAACAGGAGTGGGCGGGGGG
>JAFBJT010109541.1:126839-139029 GCA_016785325.1 Chascanopsetta lugubris
ATCATTATTAGGATTGACATGAGGTTGCTCTAAGTGTGGGACTTGAAGAGCTGGGAATGATGATCCACAATCCACAGTCTTACTATGCTCAAAACCAAGCAAAAACAGGTGTGTATGATTTATGATATGACATGATTTTGTATAAATACTTTGGGTCACAATGAATCATAAATGGGATATTTTGAGATACAAAACTAAGGTAGTTTTTGATTTAATCCCAATTAAAATGCTTAAAATACATGATAATGCTAAATCGACTGAGCCTCACATTGTCCCATAGATACGAAGTGCTGCAAACAGATGCCCGTATGAACGTTTGAGTGACTGGTTGTACTGTAAAGCTCTTTGAGAGGTCTTCACGTCTGAATAAAGCACTATATAAATACATGCAATTTACCAATGCATTGAATTATTTATTAGTACAGTATAGCTGTTTTTAAAAAATGGTCTCATTAGACTTGTAAACAATTGCTTTCAGTGTCAAAGCGGGCTAGGATTTATTTTCAGTCATCAGGAATAGTTCCGAGACAGATTAATACTAAAGATTAAATGAATGAAGCCAAACTATGTGGGGCAGCTGTGGCTGAAGGGTTAGAGGACTTGTCCTCAGAAGGTCATTCCATATGCTGAGGTGTCCTTGGGCAAGACTGAACCCCATACTGTTTCATGTACTCATAGATATGTGCTGCAAATAGAAGCACAGTATGAATTTTTGTATGACTGGGTGAATGTAAACTAGATTACAATTACTACAAACAACTAGATTTTCCATCAGTGTTAAAACTGTAAAAGACATGTTTCTATCTGGATTAAAGTTACTGAGATTACATACTTGTTTGAAGTGGCTTTGATCTCACTGATGATCCACCATTGTCTTAGCAGTTTGGTGTTTGTTCCCTCCCAGAAAGACATCCACCATCATTTCATATACCCACAGCCTCCATCTACTCTGCCATTTCTCAGCAAGAACCAGGCCCAGGTCAGACACACACACACACACACACACACACACACACACACACACACAGATACTGTAGTGTTTGTTGTTATAACAAAGGGATGATCACAAACAACATGTTTAGTCATAGTTACACATCACAATCAGAAATGTCTTTGTCCTCTGCAGCGTGTAACCCTGGTCCCTCCTGATTGACGGCGTGACCTTTGGCCTGACATCCACTGACATCCTGTTCCACATGGGCGCTGAGGAAATCAGCTGGTGCGGGACAGAGCACATGCCTCTAATGTGTTATAGCGTATTGGTAATGTATCAATGAACGTTATTATTTCTGTATGTCTGTATGTTAAACATTGTTTTGGTATGTGTTGCAGTGGCACCGGATCAGATAGATTCTCTCGCATACTGAAACACATTCTAACGCAGAGGAGGTGAGGGTCTGTGCACATGAACTTTCTTTCCCCCTCTTTTAATAACGCACAACATTTACACTGTGTCTCTCTGTCCATACGAAGTTACTAGCCGCTGTATCCGCCTGTGGAGGAGATCAACGTGGACCACGAGAAGTTCCCGAGCTTTGGTCAGATGCCGCTCACCCCAGATGTCCTCATCATTCCCTCTGAGCTGCGCTACTTTATAAAGGTGTGTAGTTCACATGCACAGTAAGGAAACATTAACACAAAGTGACATTCTTAGACTGGTATTATTATTTCATATTCTTATTATTGAATTATTTATTTTGTTTGAATGTATGTATTCAAAGAGATATTTATATTTATTATTGATAATAATAATACTGTTTACCTTTTATTTTATGTTTTTATATGCGTGTAAGGTGACCTTGGGTGTCCAGAAAGGTGCCAAAACAATTTCTATTATTAATATTGTATAATTATTAAAGTCATAATAATTGTGATCATTATGTAAAGTGATCCCAAACACCAACTTTTTACATTTTTTATTTTTAATAAAAATGTAAACAAATGCACGTTTTTATATATCTTGCTCATATCTGCCAGCAGATAAATATTATTATGATAAACATAAATCAGTCGGTTGGCTGTGTCTGTGTCAATCCTGGGCGACTGACCAAAGGTCAAGTGGGCGGGACTTATGGCAGCCTGCTGATTCAGCGCGGCGTAGCATCAGAGGATGGGAAGAGAACGAGTCCCTGTTCGGCTGCTCAGGTGGTGAAGATCTAATAGAGACTAGGACCAGTTTGTAAACAGCTTCGTTCATCGATGATGTAAAATATGTAAAAGAAACAAATCGACACTTGTACTTAAACTTCATTTCACCCTCGGGTCAATTTGTTTTGACTTGATTGTTGTATGCTTCCTTCTCTATAACTAATCCATGATTCCTGGCTCTCTTCAATCAATTATTTTCTACATTTTGTACTTAACTGTGTACTTTCTTAAGTAGTTTTGACTTATGTTACTATAAATGATACTAAACAGCAGCCGACTTGTGCACCAGTCAGCAGTTCTCATAGCAAATAACTAAGCTCTCATGCTGTTTCCATTTCTAATCATTCATCCAGGGTGTAAACATGAATGTGTGCTGGCCCCGTCTCACCCAGTGTCAGCTGGGAATGGTCCAGTCTCCCAGTCCAGTGTTTAGTCGATGGATGAGTAGATTCTCAGCTTTAGGAATTTCAAACATATTTAGTCATAAAAGTGATCAAATTCATCAGAGTCACTTTGTTGACCGCTCTTTGCTGAGCTGTCCTCCGCTTTGAAAATCTCCACATTGTCACAAGATACTGGAGAAGAGATGGAACAACATTCAGCCAGGTTATGGTATTTAAAGTGTCATGCTGTGAATGGGATCTGTTACCTTTAACTTTGTCTTTATCTTCCAAGTCCTCGTCTCTGAAAGTTGGATTTGGATGAGAAATGTTTCTTGATGTGTCGACACAATCGCAGACGTAAAAACACTGCACTCACGTTTTCTTTCTTTGCTCCTGAGGAGCGAGGAGATCTTCGATATCGTCCTCGCTGAACTCGTCCCTGCCTGAGGATCCGATTTTACTCCCAGATGTCTCCTCATCTTCATCCCCACCTTCATCATCTTCAGCCGCTTCCTCTGGAATAATGTGAATCTTCCTCAGCCTGCAAACATGATATTTCATTTCAGCAGGTTCAGGAAATAGAAAATCATTACATATCTTGTGCTTTGTTTCCTCACCTGTTTTCCTGTGGTGAGACGATGCTGTCATCAGATACATCTTCCTCCTCTCTGGCTTCATCTCCTCCCTGCTCCTCTTCGTCTTCTCCATCTTCCTCCTCTGATTCTTCCTCCTCCACAACCCCTTTCTTCTTCTCATCTCTTTCCTTCCCTTCCTCATTATATTCATACTCACCTATCTTCTCATCCTCCTCTTCATCAGAATCCTCAACCTCACCTATCTTATCTTCATCTCTTTCCTGCTCGCCTTCATCCTGAGAAGAGGCAGAGCCCTGATTTCTCCTCTCATTATCTTCACCATCCTCTAACTCTTCCTCTCCTCCTGTCTCCTCCTCATCACCTCTGACATCCACAGATATCGCCACCCTCTCCTCCTCCTCCCCAACTCCACCATTTTCTGTCAGACGGCTCTTATGCTCTTCTTCCTCTTCATTACTTTCTTCGCCACTGCTTCCTCCATCTCTCTGACTCCTCTCATCTGCAAGATCGTTCTTTAGCTCCTCCTCTTCCTCATCCTCCTCTTCCTCACTGCCTTCCCCAACACTACTGTCTCTCCCTTGCCTTGCATTTCCTGCATTCCCATTCTGAATCTTATCTGACTCCTCCTCCTCTCCCTCTGATTGGTCAACAAGACTCTGACTCTCAGCATCTTTGTCGGTCTGACTCCCGGACTCATCACCAGCAGAGGGATTCTCCTCTTTTGGCTTCCCATCTCTCTTGCCATTGGTCATTTCTTTCTCCGTCTGTGGTGGTGCAGCAGCGAGTGCCCCACTCCCCTTCTTTGACCTCTGACCTCTGCCCGTGCTGCTGGTCTCTGACGAGGTATCGCTCTCTGAGCTTCTACCCGCTGTGACTCCAGGAATCACTATCGCACTCGACGTCTGAGATGAGCTTGAAATGGGAATAAACACAAGTATGTATAATGACTGAGTACATCATCCTTGTATTTAAAGGTGCATTTTGCAGCATTTTGTTGTTTGTAATCGTATTCAACTACAATGTGGAAAATCGATGTTACCCAATCAACCTGTGGTCATATCCAGCACTCTTAATATTATTATTTTGTGAATTTTGTACGATTCTTTCAGAAGTGCATTTGTGAGGTGAGGGCTTGATGTTGGACGAGAAAGCCAGGCTCCTAGTCTCCATTCTAATTCATCCAAAGGTGTTCTATCGATCAGGTTGAGGCCAGAACTCTGTGCAGGTCAGTCCAGTTCCTGCACACCAAACTCGCTCATCCATGTATTTATGGACCTTGCTTTGTGCACTGGTGCTCAGTCATGTTGGAGGGGTGTCCCAATACTTTTGGCCAATATATTGTGTCTCAAAACTATTGGGCCTTAAAGGGGATGGACAATCTGTTTAACGTACTCCTCAGTGCTGCAGCTTCCTCTGTGTGAGGACGTCTGTCGTGTTCTCTCTCTCTTCTTCTTTGTCCTCTCTGTCTCGTCTCCGCTCGTCTGACTGCCGCTCTCACCGCTCTCTGCTCGGCCACTGGACAGACGAACTGAATCCAGAGAGGCACACGAGTTACACAGACATTCACAACAAGGCAGAGAACGAGGGGATCGTTTCTCTTTCCCTCATCCCACCTGGACTCATGTCCAACTCCTGAGAGAAGTGAGTGCCCCCGCTCCCATCACTCATCTCTCTTGCTGCTCTGTTTCCCTCAGCCTCCGCCACTCTTTCCTGAGGAGGTTTGTCGACGCTCAGCTGACTCCACAGAGCCTCGGAGGCAGAGGGGAGCCCTGTGGCACATGTGGACCAGGACAGGGCTCGGACTGATGGATCCTGCCACGGCCAGAGGTGATGGTGAGGGAGAGCGGAGGTGAGGTGGTGGAGCTGGTGAGGATTTGGGAGGACAGAGGGAGGCTGTAGGTGAGAGGAGCTGTGGGGTTGAGGGGGCATGTTGGTGGGGAACCCATCTGACTGGGGTTGAGTCTGGGGAGGTCTGTGTGAGGACAGGTCCTGGTTGTTCTGAAATGCAGAGATGTTCTGAGACTCTAGTCCTGCAAACAGAAAAATGTGCTCAAAATTCGCATAGAAAAATCAATATGAGGAATGTAGACAAGTAGAGCGGCTAAATGACAAGAACAAACCTTGCAAAAGTAAAAATGGATCCATAGAGAACCTCCTCATTTGTTCCTCTTGTAGATTCTTCAGATGTGACGTCAAATATTCCTCCATCCTCTGAGAAGGAAACAGTTTTGATTTAATCTCATCCAGTTTATTACAAACATCTCAATAGGTTTGGCCTCGCTGAATTAACAAAATGCTGAAAGCTGTGGTGGTAGATAGAAGACCTTCCTCTGGGCAGGTTTCTCTTTGATTTGCTGCAGCCAGTGGGGGGCAGTCTCTTCCAGGTACCTCTCATACTCTATCTAGGGTCAAAGGTCAAGAAGGAAAGTTAGGAATTAGTGATGTATGTGTATGTATGTATGTATGTGTGTGTGTTTGTGTGTGTGAACACCCGGACAGTCTTCATGACAGCGTTGCGAGCCAGCATCTCTCTCAGTTTGTCCTGTGCTCTGTCAAACTGCTGCAGCAGCTGTGCGTTGTGTTGCTGGGCTGAACGCTCTCTCTCCTTCAGCTCCTGCCAGCGGCGCTGCAGGTACATCACCCTGCTACACACACACACACACACACACACGGACTCACACACACAGTCAGATAAAAACATTGACACCAACACAGTGATGAAGTATGTTTCCTGTGCACTCACAGATGTTGGCGACTGTGGGGAGTTGGAACATCAGCCTGCAACATTGGCCAGTGAAGACTGAGACAGCCAGAGATGGTGTGTTACGATGCATTCATTGGCTCCTTCCCTTCATTTCTCTAATCACCACTATATGTTACCTCTAACCCCTAAAATCAAGTCTTAAAGGTACAGTATGTACGATTTAGTTCAATTTATGTACATTTTGTTATGAATGTTTAATCACCTGAAAGTATAAAGTGTTATTTAGTGGGTCCTCTCTTTGGAGGCCTCCATGCTGCACCACCATGTTTATACAGTGGCTCCCAATGACCGAACTAAAGACCTTTTGAGTTGTATTGTGAACTGAGAGTGACCAGTGTTTCTCTACATGCTTGAATGGTAGTGCATGTCACTACACCCTACACACTGTACCTTTAACATTTAATTAGTGAAAACAATGTCTTAGAATGGGAGGACCCTGATCAAACTTTCCCCCCAAAAAGTCCTTTCTCCACGGTCCCCCTAAAGAATCTGTACTCAAACAAACACTGAACTCTAAATATCCCATAGAAGAAGAGTATCATATCAATCGAGAGGTCAGTGTAAATTCTGATCTTCTTTTATCAGAGGAGCATTAGTTGAATGTATTCTGAGGGAAACAAATCAAAATAGATGATAACAGTTGACCCATGAATCTTACCTGTGTTTTTCACCATGTTGTCTGTGTGCTGTAAAAGTGTTTCTGTCAGTGCTGCTCAGGCGTCCAGGAGACAGTAAGTTCTCTATCGGTGCAGCCATGACTGTCAGATCCCCGTGGACACAGAGATTATCAGGGATTAAGGTCTGTGCGGTTGGGGGGAGGGTGGGGACACAGACATGCTGCCAATCCACACATCATGAGTGGGGAGGGCAGTCAGTGGTGGTGAAAGTTTTGAAACTTCCACTTCCACATAGGGTTAAAAAATGTTTTTAAAGAAACCATCAAAATAGAACTTTATTTCAAGTTATATGAAAGGTACAGTTTGTAAGATTGAGTGACATCTAGTGGTGCAGTTGCTTGTTGCAGCTGAATACCGCTCATTGTTGATTGCATTGTTTCTTGTTTATGTTTTGTGTGTGTATATGTGGATGCTTATGATTATATGAGTTCATATACATTATGTACGTAATACATTTTAATCTTATCACTATTATTAGTCGTAGTATTATCAGCATCATTCTATTCTATCACTCCTGTAACAGATCCTATAGTGGCCTTGCAGTTTTCATTGAAACTCTGCCGGCTACTTTAAAAACATGGTGGTGCATGTAGAGAACCTAAAGGCTCATTCTAAGGCAACACAGAAGTACATGTCATTCATGCAGGAATTGTACAGGTTTTTATTTTCACATGCAATCTCTTCTAATTATAAGTTTGAAACAGTTTGAACTGCGTGCAGTGAGTGCAGCTGCTAAGCAACAGCAGGAGGAGGAAGTGGCACTGCACAGTGGATGTGAGCATCCAGACTCAGATCAGATACAGGAGCTGTACAATACAATACTTATTTAACAGTTATGCAACGATACTGTGGACAATAAGCTTCTCTATGAAGCTGTGCTTCTATGTCGCCGGGTCAGGCTCTTCACTGGCACAACGAAGTTCTACAATCAAAGTCAGTGGAAGGGCTTTGTTCAAAGCTTCACATCAGAGGCAGACAGTGAGCATTCATCTTGGATGAGTTACTCTAAACAGAATACTCCAAAGCATAGTAGATGCATAAATAACAATCACCAATGAGATTCTCAAACTAACCTCATATACAGATGAAGGTGAGCAGCAAGACAGGGATTAGATTGTATTTGTTTTTGTGGAGGATTAGTGGGATTTTTAAAATGTAGTATTTTAACCGATTCTGTGTCTAATATTAACTCCCTAAAAATAAAATATGCTAAAATATATCTAAAGTATTATATTTCCATACTAAGATTCAAGAGTCTGTATCAACGTCACTGATTTTGGTGACGTCACAGTGTACAGAGATTCATTATTTATTTTTTTGCTGGCTTTAAGGTTTTGCACTTTGCAGACGGTCCCTGGACACCCGTTAGGAACAGTGTTACAACGGAGACCAAAACATTTTGTTAATTCATATCTTAATCTTGCAATTTACTTTTTTTTTTGTTCGTTCATTTTAGTTTCCGCCGGAACTATAGTTTGTTGTACCATGACGGGTGTATTTTTATGCAACACCCACAGGCGCGGCATGATTCCGCACGGTCCATTGACAGAGACATCAGGGATCAGAGGTGTTTTAACTGTGGAAAACGGATTTATTTCTGCTTTTACTCCTCAATAGTTTGGCTCTGATGATGTTGTTTGTATTTGTGACGTCGTGTGTTTGGTTTTAAGTCGCCAAGGAAACTGACAACACAGTTCTTGTGCTGACCAAGCTAACAGGCTGACATTTGGCGGTGTCTTTGGTTCAGAGTCAAACGGCCCGGTGAGGTGGAAGGAAACCGGCGGGGGAGACATGACGAGTTTAGCCGCTAAAGTGTTCTGCAGGGTGGAGCGGCTGTGCCAACACCTGCCCGTGGCTCTCAACACCTTCTTGGTCTTCTCCATCACCGCGGAGGTGAGCTATCTGGTGATGGTCGAGGCTCCGCTGGAGCCGGACCTGAAGAAGACGCAGTGGTCGGCCTGGTGGAAGCTGGTCCATCTCCTGTCTCAGTACTTCATGCTGGGGAACATCTGCTGGAACGCCCTGCTCTTCTTCAGGACTAGTCCTAGCATCAAGGGGGTGTTCCTGGAGGGACAGAGTGTGGGTCAGGGCTGGAGGTAAGAGAGCGACAGGGGTGTGTTATTGACAGTCATATTAAAAGTACATTGAATTAAATGTAGTGTAAAGTTTGAATCAGAATCAGAACCTTAATTGTCAACGTCAATATTGTCACCAACATTAAAATGCTGAAATTTGCTTAGCAGCTCTTTTTTGTCAGCAAATACAAAAACAGCGCAATGAAAGGTATACACAAAGAATGTTTAAATCGAGCATTTGAATGACTTCCACTTCCTGTTTTTATGATACTGTAAACACGTTGAATGTCCATCCCACCCAGAAACAGACATTTGCAAGTATTTTTAAAAAGATCTCAATGGAAATACAAGCTACTGCATTTGGCCTATAGAGAATATACCAAAGCATATCTGACTTGGAAATCAAGATTTTTTTCTTCATTACCACCAATAAGAGAAACGTATAATCTATTTTCATGCAGGCCCTCATTTCCATTCCATCCTGACACAGAATCGACAGTAACGTCTACTTTTTCCTCCTCTCATAGGTACTGTTATTCATGTGCGACACACACTCCCCCACGCTGCTCCCACTGCTACGACTGTAAAGTGTGTGTACTTCGGCGAGATCACCACTGCGTCTTCTTTGGCCAGTGTGTGGGCTTTCGTAACTACCGCTACTTCCTGAGCTGCTTGTTGTTCATGTGGTCCGGCCTCCTGTACGCCACGCTGATGAACGCTGAGGTCTTCATCATCATACTGAAGGAGGGCGTGAGTGTGCACAGCATCCTGCTGCTGCTCATTCCCTGGATCATGCTCGTGTCAGGTAAAATCTGCTGTCTTACAAGTTGGGTCTCTCTTCATCACTGTGAGCTCTTTAACTGAGACAATGATGATGATGATGAACATGTGATCCCAAACCTGCAAAAAGTTTTCTTCCACTCTCATTTCAAACTCATCTGCTGCATTTGATGCGACACAAGATTAGATCAAGTGTTAAAACTGACTGTGTCCGCTCTCTGTGCACCAGGCCAGGTCTCTGCACGCGCCTTTTCCTTCGCCTTCATCGCCGACACGTGTGTTGTGGGGTTCCTGCTGGTGTCATCATTCTTCTTTTTCCACCTGTTTCTAATGTTCCGGGGGCAGACCACCAGGGAGTGGTACTCAAACCGTCGACCCTACAGCCTGGGGCTGTTGGGCAACCTGTGCCACACTCTGGGCCGTCGCTGGTACCTCTGCTGGCTATGCCCTCTCATCCCATCACCTCTACCTGGAGACGGGATAAACTTCATCGTCACAGGGTCACTGGAACCCACCCGGTAACATATGAACATTGTAAATATCAGCAGGCTGCTTGTCTGTACTGCAGTAATGATGGTTATTTCTGTCAGTGATCAGCAGCAGGGGAGAGGAGAAGATTTTGGGTAGAAATGTGGAATGAGACAGAGCTAGAATAAAGTCTGGTTGTTAAGATGCCTACCAGTATCTACAGTATTGGTACCGGAGGATTTCTGGGTCAACTCGGACTGATTCATTGACCTCAAGGTAATGTGTACACTCACTGAGGCAGGCCTTACGTTCCTCTGGAGTACTGATGCAACACTCAAACGTGGATATATTGTATTAAAGATGAAAACTGTACCGTCTCATATCCTAATTATCAGGCACTTGTGTGTAGTATGTCTCCTGGAATCATTGAAGCTGCCTAAATGTAAAAGCTGAACAATTTTGCCTTGCACTGGCCCTGAATTGACAGCAGGATTATACTGTAAAATTCACCATGATTAGCCTCCTATCTGCCGTTGTGTTTTTGCTGCAGTCTTCATAAAGCTGCGTTGATTGCACTGATTTTTTTCTTATTTCGTATTTAAAATCAACCTGTTTTCATTGGAACAGTCTTTCTCCAACCTTTATATCAAACTGATCGTGTTGCAATCAGATTCAGACTGATATCAAACTACAGTATATATATATCTACAGTGACAAATAATATTTTTACTTAAGGTATAGTCTGCAGAATCTTTCCCAGACAATGAATAGACTCCCACGGTGGTGTGTTTATCTGACAAGATGCTGATCTTTACCTTCATTTAGTCATTTTCTTAATGTTTTGCTCTGTATTTGACACTTCTGGGCAACGTTGTTTGTAGATTGTGCACGCACAAACCCCAAATGACATGTCCTGCGTACTTAACCTTTAAGCAATTGCCGCTTTTCACCATCAGATGTTACGTAATTTGTGTAGAATATTGGGAGTTTCTAAAGTTGCTAATATTCATGTTTACATCTGATGTTTCTTGAACAATTTCATCGTTGTGAACACATGACACGCTCGAGCCGATTACAGACTCAAACTAATCTCAGCACTTGATTCAAATTGAACTGTTGGTGCCTCATTTCTAAAGCCACACACTTTTTTGCACCTTTGCTTTATATTATTTTAATGATCTCGGTCTTAAACTGTAAGTCCTCTGCCTTTGTTGTGATGCGTTGTCCCAGTTGAAGTCTACATTGCAACCAAAAACAATCTGACAGTATTGGCTGTTGTTATGATGAATGTACACGTGTGCGTCATTTCTTTTCTTTTCTCCATTGAGCCTTTTGATTTCTGGTTTTGTCATTTAAAGTTTATTGAATTATATTGCACGAATGGAACCATTGAGAAATTATATTTTTACGATTTTATAATTTATATAATTGATCAGGTTCCGTGTGTAAAATGTGAAATTATTTCAGAGAATATGTTTTTCTACTATCGTGATGACATGAGTCAGAATATGGCCTTTATAATTACATCAGTTGCAGATCCTCTCTATGGAAGCCACCATGTTGTGTCACCATGTTTAAATAGTAGCCAAGAATGGACAAAAACCTTGAGTTTTGATAACTGTAAGTAACATTAAGTCACAAGTAGACTTCACCACAAACCTATACACTGTGCCTTTAATTCAAAACCAGTGTTCATGAATGCCAATGTTAACTGTCAGTCTGTGCTTTGTGTGGCAGCTACTCCTGTGGATTTTGCTGCAAACACCTGGAACCAACTGTTTAGTAAGCCATTTTATTTTCTATTTTATCAGTTTTGATTAATAGAACAATATTATAAAACAGAACTGATCCAGCACTATGTTTTTTTTTTCTATTAACTTGTAAATCCGTTAGAGGACCAGGATAGTATGCTACAGTTAGCTAACAGAAAAATGGTTGCTGTGGTGGTGTGGTTAGCATGTAGCTAGCTCTGTGGAAACATGGGTGAATAGGTGTTACCAGGTCAAGACTTCACTTTACAACTCAACTCTGATGATTTGTAACTTTATTGATTTAAGATATCATTTTATTATTTCTTCCAAAGAGTCTGTCTGTTAGCTAGCTAGCTTAAGTTGCATGTTAGCAAACAGTAGCACTGGAATGTGACTGTTATTTCATGAAAATATAGAAATGGGATTATAAAGACAAATGTTTTCCATGTGCTCATGTGGTATTTAACAAAAACAGAATCTGTTATTAATCCTTTTTGTATTTAATGTCAAGTATTGAACAATAATGTCTTGCATATCTGGCTCATTAA
>JAFBJT010109541.1:158526-211723 GCA_016785325.1 Chascanopsetta lugubris
GTGTGTGTGTGTATATATATATATATATATATATATATATATATATATATACACATATATACTCATACAGATATAAACATACCCATAATAGAAACAAGGACAAGAACACAATGCAATATCATCATCATGATCATCATGTGCACTTCACTACTCGATATCACTAAATCCAACATGGGGTGCAAACATGAGACCCTTTGACACCGTGTGTGTCCTTATCTGAACAAAGTATAAATGTAACAAGTAAAAGTGAAGTATAGTGTCCCTTCCTCTTACTGATAAAATTACAAACATCAAATAGGACGCTCATGAATTATTGCTCCTCTCCGAACCTTGAAGCCGGGCACAAGGCTGTATCCTCACACAGTGGGTTTTCAGACTGATTAAATATTTATCTTCTGCTCCAAAAATAAAGCTGAAAATCCATCTCTGAATTGGGAGAGAAAGACAGCGGGGAGGGGGGGTTTGTATCATTATTAGCCCTGGAACACGTTCTCCTCTTGCCTTTGTTCCGTGCCCATATGACGTTACATTCCACTACAGCGCGAGCTGCGGGCTCTCCTTACAAATCCAATCAATAACTAAACTCTGGCTTCATATGAGCCCCTTTTCTATTTTTCACTTCACAACTGGACTTAAAGAAGTCAGCTCGTACTCGGCCATGTGAAAAGATTTGTTCTTACACCAACTGCTGAGAGAAAGGTCACACTCTTTTGTCTTTGAATGCAAAATAAAACATGGTGAACATTCTGTTTGACTTCCTACACGGTATACTCGGCCAGCACCAGGACCTTTATGTAATATTAAATCATATTTCCATACTTTTTTTTTTCAACTTCTCTTTTCTTGTCTTTTGTAGAGTGCGACTCGTGAATTTGGAATGTTATACATCAGATATGGAGGAAATGTGCCTGGAAACATTAGAAATACTGTTGTTGTTAAGCGTAACCAACTTTCAGTTTTACTGTAAATAATTGAACATACAGTTGAATTTAAAGTTTTTAAAGGGGCGGGTCAGAATTCTTTCATATATTTGAACATAGTTAATTTTTAGTGACTAAATCAGTTTGGGAGAAGTGACCATTTTTTTTTCATTTCCATTTTTTTCCTGCAACGCACCAATTTCGAGTGGTACAGGTGCCTCCCCGTGTTCAGGCATTGGTCGACAGACCCCGCGGGCCGTATGTTTGACAGCCCTGATGCAGAGCGTATCCACAGATTAGAGCAACCATGCGTAAAAACATAGTTCAGATGTTGGTGTTGTCTTTGTCCAACGACAGCAAGGGTGAAAAAAACATTGAGCTGCTTTCTTTCAACTAAACGAGTCCCATCGCAGAGAGCGATCAAGTTTCCACTCATCCCTAAATGTGAAATGGAACACTGATCTTTTTTTTTGTCTTTCACTGTCTCTCTCTTTCTTTCTCCTTTGCAGCCACGGCATCCGCTCCGAGAGTCTCAATCACTGTTTCCCCTCCTGGCTCCTGAAGGATATCCAATTTTCCCCTTTCCTTAAAATAGTTTGTCCTCTGTGAGATCTCGAAAATTGCAACTGATCGATGCGATTCCGGCTTTTTTATTTTTTATTTCGCACATGTGACTGATCTGCCATCTTCCCCCTGAGCTATGACACTGCTGTAACTCAATCGAGGCTCCGTCGCTTGTCGTGTGTCAAGTGCTCCCAAAACAACTTTCCTCGTTTCTGCCAAACTTTAAGTAGTCTCACAGGATCCGCCACGCATCGCCTGGAAGGCCCGGGCCGACGTTGTGATGAGTCATGTTCCCGAGGAGGTGAGTAATCCCGCTGACCTCACTCTGCGCCCCGCAGACGGGCGGGGATGTGACAGATACATGTTTGCACGGTGTTGACGTTATTTGTCCTAATGGCCTGACAGCGCAGCCGTCACCTCGCCACTTTCTCATCTGTCACATCCAGTCTGTTTCCTCTCCCCCTCCCTCCCACTCATCCCTCCATCCAAGCGTCAGCTCCTTCGCGGTGCTTTCACTCTCACCCTGACTCTCTGTTTCCCCCCCCCCCTCTGATCTTCAGGAACTATTTGATCCACCCAACAGATTTGCTGTATCTGCGTGACCTTGCCATGGCTTTCCGACAGCGTACAGGAGGAGTGGGGGCCGGTTGGGGGGCCGGGGGTTGTTTGCCCACCTTTGCAGTCGGCCGATAAAAAGGCCTTTACGCCTTTATCAATGAGTATTTTCTCTCTACTATAACTCCAATGATCCACTCATGCTGTGGGCATTGATCGTGCAGAACCTGCAGATCAAGCATTGGAGGGTGTCAGGAAACGTATCGGCGGATGTGATGTCTAGGTTTTAAGAATGCTAGCTGAGCGAGTGGCAATAAATAACATTGTTTTATAGAGTTGTAAGGGGCGGGGCCAATACTCTACATATTTGTGCTGGCCAGTGGTCTTTCCACTGAACAACCACCTATTCCTTGAAGCGACGGGGGAATTATTGAATCCGCTCTGGAGCATCGTGAGTTTGACCTCGGCGGCGATTTGTTGTAAAAACTGTGTATATGTTTCCGCGCTACATCTGTTTCTGTCCTTGTGCTGGTTTTGAAGAGGGAGAGAGAAAAGAAGCGCGGCCTCATCAAAGCAGATCCAACAGTTCAATTCAGTTTTATTTCCACAGCACCGCAATGCTGAAAGCCAGGGCCCGACGCCTTTGAATAAGCACTCGGCTGTACCGGTTCATATCAGACCCGCGAGCATATGAAGGCGACATGTACAATGATGACTCAATCCTATTCAAATCCAAAACAATAGGATTCAAATGACTGCGTTGCAGCCGAGCACAAGGAATTCTTTGAGCCACCACTTCAGCATCACGAGACACTAAAGTTTGCTCCCAAACTGGGGCTAATGAAATGGATTTTTGACGAGTCAGCATCTCCTGCAGGCTTAGTGAGGCAGGTTTTATGAACTGTTAAATAATCTGCTCTCACACGGCGCCGCTCCCTTTTCTCTGCCCGGATAATAAATCATCCGTCATGACTGTCACGCTCCTCAATCACACCAGGGACTTCCGTGTTCATCACAGATTTTGGAGGCGGAGACTGGTATGCTAATAAGATCAACCGTTATTCCATCATTCCAAGCATCACACCACTTTACTGGACGTATCTATGGAAATCACTGAAATCATCAGATATAGGGACGCATACATGTCGGAGATTAGACGTCACACTCCCTCGTGTCGTCACGTCTGCACGGACTTAATGGCGCATTGGTCAGACCACTCCGACAACTGCAGCAACACAAGCATCGGCCCACTTGGACACAGCAGACACGGGGAGTATCCAGCCCCCGGAAGCTGAAATGAAACTCCTCCCACAGGATGTCTGTTCGCCCTGTCATAGAACAACCCAAATAATAACGTAGTGCACTTTTATTCTTAGCCCGACTTTGTTGTTTTCTGGCCCAAAGCGGTGTCCCTGGAGTGCAATTCTTCCTCTGCTACCACTTCAGTCAGCATTTATTTCCCATGGACCCTCCACCATCGGAATTCTCCCCGATCCGCTCGCTCGCCCTGCTTTTCTGTCACGTCAGCGCAAATTCTCCCACTTGTTCAGTGTTGCTTATGATTATGTATAGCCTAAAGTGGACTTCTTTTTTGGAGGGAGGCAAGGGGGGGAGGGGGGGTGATCTGCTGTGGAGACAAAATACAAAGCTGAACGCCATCACAGGAAGGAGTTTGGGAGATGCTTTTGGTTTTGAGAGGAAAGCCTTGGAGCAGAACTTTACGGGGGGGGGGGGGGGGGGGGGGAGGGGGGGGGGGGGGGGGGGGTCAAGACCAACTTGCGTCCGATTGTGATAATTGGTGGATTTATAAGTGAACCATCATTACGAAGGTTGTGCTGGCCCTGTCCAGTTCTCTTGGAGGCCTGCTGATTTGATGCTGCACATGGAGCATGAACCTCAATTTAATAACCATTCATTAATCCTCATTCAGACTCTTAATGGGTTTTTTTTTAACATGTTCACAATGCTGCAAATTACTGAAATGAACGTGGCTTTCATTGTGCAACTATACAATTTTGTACAGTTTGTACAATGTACACTTTTTCTTCTCTGTTCTTGTTTTACATTATATCGACTGTCAGGAAATGGCAGAGCCAAGATGTATTGTTATGAATTAGACTGTATCCATACCAGCTTTGAGAGACAACATAAATAATAGACACATGCTTAATATTCAACAGTGATGAATGGTAGATGCTGCTTTCGTACAAACTTTCTACTACTACTCATTTATTTGATTTGATTGATTTGCAGCACCTGTCAAGTGTGTGTGTGTGTGTGTGTGTGTGTGTGTGTGTGTGTGTGTGTGTGTGTGTGTGCGTGCGTGTGCGCGCGCGCGCGCCAAACCCGATTGGTGACACTGACTCCTGTTTTGTCACGTTTGGAATCTGAATAAAGAGAAGTGGGAAAAAAATCCCACGCTTCATTCCACACCCGACGTGCCAGACGAACACATGTAAGTGTGCTTCTGTATATTCACGTGCATACACATTGCGTGTATATCCGGTACATAATGTACGTTTGTTACATTTAGGATTTGAGCGTAACGCAGACTTCAACTACGTACATTTTCATGAGTTACGTGCAACCGGAGATAAACCGGAAGTCCGACTGTTGTTGTCCAGCCGGTGTGTGATTCTGTTCACGTTCCGTCTTCTGTTGAGCTGCTGCGGAACTGAAGGTAAACACATAACGCCCTACTACTTACGGAGTATTATTAGAAGTACTTCACTCTTCTTACTACCTACTTCTACATTTTTGCCATAGTCACTTAATGGTCTTGCAAGTGGAAGAAATGTCATATATATGCGTACATTACAGGCTGACATTTTGACATTGGAGTGCACTTAAATGGGTGATAGGAGTGGATTGTGTACGAATTATGTGGTTACAACGATTATAGAGCTTATATCTAATATATCATTCTAAAATGGGTTTTGTTGTGTGACTGTGACATCTAGGGTCTCTACATAACCACTGTCATATGGGAGGAGTGAATGACTTGTGTCAAGTGAGCCCACACTCCGCCAGCCGTCAGATGAGCTGCACCGTTAATTTAAGCGTGCGCCTATTCCTGCCTTTATGGTAAAAAACGCAAATGGCGTCAATGAACACTTATGTCACTTCTGCTTTCAAAATAAGATGCCCAAAAGTTTGTTTTGTTTGTTAATATCTCTCTTGGAATCGTCAAATATTAGGAGATATATATTAATCATACATTTTAGTACAACTAATTTCACACACATTTAATGGAGCAATGTGGCAAAATTTCAAAGTAAAGTTCACTAGTTTCAAGTCAACATTCGCCCTTTTCTCCAGGTTTGAGAGCCTCTAATTCAGAAACGACCCATAATTGCAACAGTAAACCAATGGTGACTTTGTTCATGGAGATGCCTACTGTCTGTACTGTAAATTGCAGACAGATTTGATGTGGGAATTTGAAGAACATTCAAAGTAAAGTTCATTATTTTCAACTTGAGCGCACGCTTAAGTTGACGGTGCGGCTGACTTGACGACGGCTGGCAGATTATGGGCTCACTTGACACCAGTCACTTATCCATACATCAGTAGTTGAAGTCCATCAGGAGTCTTTGTTTATTCTGCAGCTGTCTTCTCGTTGACACGTTCAAACAGGTGCTAACCACTTTTAGTCATCACAACCGTCTTACTGAATTAAATGTAACTTTAAAAATTGCTATACAAAAATATTTCTTCATGTTTACTGATGAGGCACATCACATGTATTAGTCGGTGTTCTTGTCCCAAATATGATCATTTACATCCCACTTGAAAGCCTTGTGTCCTCTTCACAATACAATAACCCTATATATTATACAGATGGATGCCACGTCTGTATTATCATTCAGTTCAATTGTACATTTCAAAATATGTTTTCCTTACAGTTAGATCGCACGTTAGAGCTCATATAGTGTTACGGACTATCATATGTCTTTGTCAGATCACTTTATTTATTTGCTGTTACTGACACAACATGTTTTTCAGCTTGTTATAATCAGCCTATTATCATGCTATGAGGTACATGACACCTCTGTGGCTGCAGCGCACGTAACATTTATTTGCTCAATCAAATGCACTGCGTGTTCCCAGGAGCTGGTCTCTTTGATCCCCCCCTCTTTATGAACTGATCATCCCCTGCGTGACGTGGATGAGGTAGTTTAACGCTAACGTTAATGAGCTGTCTCAACGTTGTAGACGGTGCATCGTTTTCCATAATTCTCCCTCTTTGCTCCTGTTGTGGCCCTCAGTCTCCCACAGCTGAATATCCTTCTCATGGGACGGTGTTCCTTTGAAGTTAAAATGCTTGAAAATGCACAGACACATTTCTGGTCACGTTAGTTTTCGACAACCCTCAGACAATTACTGAGACTTGCTTACGTCACTCATGGACGGGGTCACCACCGTGTCTCTTGGCCTTTCTTACCGACGAGTGAATTCTACCCGGCTTTCATGTCCGGATACAGTATTAGTATATACGTGTGCATGCATGTGCACTCATTTAAACTCAGGGTTTCTTGCTAAGTCTTGTTTTTATTGTTCGAATCCCAGACCGGCAATGAGGATCTTTGTAAGAAAGAGGGACAGAGAATGAAGTTGTTTAATGATAATTCAGAGCAATTACAGAAAGTGCTGAGTCACATCGGAAACAAATTCCTGACACGTGCCTGGCTGTCTTTATCGACAAGTAGAGGGTGTGTACTTTGTACTGCTCTGATTTCCATTTAGTGTTTCCACTCTAACAACATGAAGTCACGGCTGACATCCTCCGCCTCCCCCCTGCTGCTGCTGCTGCTGCTGCACCTGGACGTGAGCTGTGTGAGTCCTCGGCGAAGCAACAAGCCCAATTTTGTCCTGATAATGGTGGACGACATGGGAATCGCAGACCTGGGCTGCTACGGCAATAAGACGCTGAGGTAAAGCATTAAGGCACTTCACTCCACATGTGTCCTCTCCCTCCCTCTCTCCCTCTCTCTCTCTCGCCCTCGCTCTCAGACTCGTTCAGTCACAGCAATCGGGGCGCCGCGCACACACACTCTGGAGTCAATCACCACTGCTAACACATGCATTACATCTCAATCTTTTCCACTTCCCACATGTGCCAAATGGTTCTTGTCATCAAAATAGCGACTGCACACAGTCACGCTCCTTGTGCACAGGACACTGAACTGTGCTTTACACACTGTGCTGTGACGCGTGAAAACGGGGCCTGGTGATTTTATGGACTGCTGACTGTATTATATATATAAGGCTTAAGGTAGTTACATCCAACGCCTTAAAGGTGCATTTGCAGACTTTATTATTATTATACATTTTTTTTACTAAAAAAAACAAAAAAAAAACCTCGGCTGGATGAGGCCAGTAAGGCAGTGGAGAAACTTGCAGTTCACAGGGTGGCCACTAGAGGCTGGCTCCAAAAGCAAGTCATAGACTCCCATGTTAAAATGGCACTTGAAGTTGCATATTTTTTAATTCTATTGAGGTTTGAAATTGTGCATAATTAAGGGGCGTGGTCTGGGCCGACCTGCCACGTTCTCTGGTGGCTGTGGCATCATCATGGTGATGAATTGTGTTTTACAGGACTCCAAATATTGACCAGCTGGCACAGGAGGGGGTGAAGCTAACTCACCACATCGCCGCAGCCAACCTGTGCACACCCAGCAGGGCGGCTTTTCTCACCGGGAGATATCCAATACGATCAGGCCAGTTTACAGACAATCCGCCCCCCCCCCCCCCCCCCCCCCCCCACACACACACACACACACACACACAAACACGATCTTTACCGACGAACGGTGCTTGATGCCTCTCTGCAGGCCTCGTCTATGGGAAACACAAACGTTTCACACTGTCACTGCCTTCTTAAAGAAAACCCATTCATTTAATGAGTGAATTATTTAACAGAATTGTATGAGGTTGCAGGAAGTCAGGTGGCATTGGACAGATTGCAGAAACGTGCTGTGGCTCGGTAACATTTACCCGTGGGCAAGGTTCAGGTAAATTAAACAGGTTTAAATATTTATTGTGTAGTTGTGAGAGCACTGAATGTCACTTTAGCTTTAAGAGTCAAATTAATGCTCTTTCTCCTGGCACTTTAGGTTTAGATTATACTTGTGGTGTCTTCACCTGAATAAACACAATGTGATTTTAATATTTAATTTAAAAGAAAAAATAACAAAATAGTTATACGTAGATTTTTCTTTTCTTTTTAAAGACATTGCGTTTTTGGTGTCTGTACCACATCTTCTTGTGTGTTTTTGGCTTGACCTCTGGGTGGCAGTGGCTCAGTGGTTAGAGCAGTTGCCTTTGGAGGTAACGGTCACTGGTTCGGGTCCCACTTGGATCCTGCCGCAGAGTCACTGGCCCTGACACTGAAACCCCCAATGGCCCTGTGTGCAATGGTAGAAATACCCCACAACCCAAAATACTGAATAAGCTGTAGAAGATGACATGACTTCATCTCTGTATTTGGTTGATGAAATGTTATATTTTGTGTTTTCAAACATTTGTCCCATTATTAACAGGTGTAGCTGGTCTTAACATACCAGGCGTCTTTTTCTTGAATGCCGCATCCGGAGGTCTTCCCACTCAGGAGATCACATTTGCGAAGATTGCGAAGCAGCAGGGCTATGAGACGGCTCTAATAGGTATAAAGTCACCTTTGCCCTGCGCAGTTTATTGCAGAGTCGTGAGTTTAGTTATATTTTGATGTTGCGTAACGTACTTTCTCTCGCTCGAAGGAAAGTGGCACCTCGGACTGAACTGCGAGCGCAGTGGCGATCACTGCCACCACCCCACCGCCCATGGCTTCGACCACTTCTTCGGCATCCCCCTCACCAACCTGCGGGAATGCACGCCCGGACACGGCCACGTCATCAACATCTTCAAATACTTACCTTACAAGACCCTGGCCGTTGTCGTGGTCACGGCGGCCATTCTTCACCTCTGCGGCGTTGTCACCGTCCCCAGATGGCTGGTTCTGAGTCTGCTGACTCTGGCGCTGGTGTTCACAGGTGCGCTCCGAGGGTTCATGATGATCATCCCGTACATGAACTGTGTCCTCATGAGGCAGCATCGAGTGGTGGAACAGCCGTTCAAATCTGAGAACCTGACGCAGGCCATGACTCAAGAGGCAGTGGACTTCGCAGAGAGGTACCTCCCGGCGTTCCAGTTGAACTGAATTCAGATTCGTTTAAAACTTACTGCTGTGGCCATTTTATTGTGAAACCGTGTATATATATATTTTTTTTTTCATGCAGTAACTCCGAGAAGCCTTTCCTGTTGTTTCTGTCTTTCGTCCAAGTGCACACAGCTGTGTTCGCCTCGGCGACGTTCAGAGGAACAAGCCGTCACGGCATCTATGGAGACGCCATCCAGGAGGTGGACTGGAGTGTAGGTCAGTACCATCTCAGTGGTGGCATCCAAAATATTGTCATTTATACCACCTCCCTTAAACAATAGACAAATATAGTGACTCAGTTAGATTATTATTATTGTGTGTTGCTATATGGTGACCCTGCAACGTATCAGTTATTACATAATGCCTGTGCTTTATTATCATTGTTGTTGTTATGGCTGATCCTGTTTTGTATTGTGTCTTGAGCTTCTTTGCGAGTCCCACTTCAACTACCAGCCCATGCTTAAAAAATAATAATGTTATTTTATTCTCTTTGTTTCTTTTTTCATTTTTCATTTTTTAATATTTTATTGTATTTTTTTAATTCATTTCTATGTTTTTTTTAAAGAATTATTCTTAGATTTGATTAATTAATTGATTATTTTAGATAACACAGTCTCCTCACATGACACAGCTTTTTTTCTCGGAAGCCACAGCCCTGCTGTATTTTAACAAGAAAACAACAACTGACTATATTTTTAATAATAATCACTTGCTGGAAGCAGACAAATTAAATATTTACCACTCATTGTTCTCCACCAACTGCAGCAAAATAGCAAAATCCTCAATTATGGTTAGTTGACAGACTCTCTTCTCCGTATTATCAAATATAACATCAGATATCACACGTTCTCCATTAATATAAAGTTGAGCAGAAAGAGGCCATTTCCTCTCCGCTCTAATTGCTGCTCAGTCTCAAGGACGGCTGCGGCACAATACCAGGCCACAATGGACTGAATGGAGGGAGGCTGCTTTGTTAATGGACGTGTAATTACCCCAATTATTTTAGCCTGAGGATTGTTGTGTCAGCACAAAGGAGGAGGGCAATAATTGTCGTGTATTTTTCTCACTGAATTGTTCAGCTTCATATTTCCTCTTGTTTTTGCTTTTCAATGTGAACCCAGCAGCAAGAATCCTTATGGAATTAGATTGATGCAGAGAACTCACTGACCATTACACCCGATGTGTCCTACATTTCAAAGAACAGTCATAATATCATTCATATTGAATATATTGTAGCCTGCACCTCACAATCCATGTCCTCTGGTCAGGGTTGCCGGATCAGAGCAGCAGTTTCCAGCCCAATTTCTCCCAAATACTAGTTTGAATAATATTTGAGACATTTACCAGTTTACCACATAATACCAATTTATGCCTTTTCATTCAAACTGATGAATCAGTGCCTTTTATATGAACTAGTTCTTTTTGAATGACAGTAACATTGTAAATGTATAAGTTACTTTTAACAGTAATGTTGTGTGATTGGCTGATTCTGATAGGCTAATGACAGCACCCTCGGTCCGCTAATCGACTTGACAATTATCCATGATATCCTTTGTTATGAGCCAGTCTTTCAGTTAAACGTTAAAAGAGCTTTATTACTCCTGGAATTCTAGTGGCTGGTGAAGTTTGAGTAGATGAATAGACGATGGATAAAAATGAATAAATAAATAAACAGACAGACAGACGGATGGAGGGATGGATAGAATCCAAGTTTGTTTTTTTATCTATGTTCCAAAGCAGAGTGAGGCTGAAGCCCCTGGTATAGGTGTGTGTGTGTGTGTGTGTGTGTGTGTGTGTGTATCCTTTGAACTGAAGAACTTGCACAACAAACGTCTCCCTCAGATATGAATAGTAATGCCAGCGTGTGTGTGTGTGCGTGTGTGTTCTTAGGTCAGATGGTGAGCACTCTTGAAAGACTCAAACTGAGAGAAAATACATTGATTTACCTGACCTCAGACCAGGGGGCCCACCTGGAGGAAGCCGACCATGGATCCAATGGAATATACAAAGGTACAACTTGAAAAACCTGTCTTTTTAAACTCTTTACTCCAAGCTCTTTGCCATTTATTGCAAATTGCTCCCTTTTTTATTTCGGTCGAGCCTGTGCTTACGTGATGCTCGGGAAACGAAATCGCAGCAACCTTGAAACGCACTTGTCCCTGAGCTGGTAACACCTTTCCCCGAGTCTGCGATGCACATTTAATGAACATGAATACTCATTAAACACATTAAAAATTCACGTCCAGCTAAAAGATAATACAGGCGGAGGCGGATGGCAGGAGATGAATGTGTAAAAAGGCTGGCAGCAGAGAGGCGGTGATGATACATCGACCAGTGTTATTGTACTGGCTCTGAATGAGCGCTAAAGGGTATGGACCACCTTTTGTGTGAGGGAGGTTGTGAGATAACATGCAGTAATTGGAAGGTGCACTATGTAACTGTGCCACTGTGGACAATGACTCTCGTGTCCCTAAGTTATTCAAGGCGCCACTGAAAGGCATCAAAGATGCTATCTATATCTATCTATCCATCATCCATCCATCCATCCATCCATCCATCCGTCATCCATCTATCCAGCCAGCCATCATCCATCCATCATCCATTCATCCATCCATCCATCCATCCAGCCATCATCCATCCATCCATCCATCCATTCATCCATGAAAACAATAAAAGCTAGAAATACACTTACACACCTTCCCCCATCCATCCATCAATTGCTGTGTCTATTCATCCATCCATCTATCCATTGCTCTTTCCATCCGTCCATCAGTCCATCCATCATCCACAAAAACAATAAAACACATTCTCCCGCACCGACCTCCCTTCCTCCCTTCCTTCCCTTCTACCTACCTACCTATCTTCCTACACACTTGCCTATCTGCCCACCTCCCCTCCATTTCATTTGCTGTTATCTATAAGCACAACCCTACAAGTTCTGTAACACTTCTCCTTAAAGAATGGTTATCAAACCACTTAGTTTGCAGCGTATTAGCCCCTTAGTGTGATTTTCTTTTTTTACATATTAAGCCGTGCATACTATTGAACTTGGATCACTTCATTATTTCCTCAGGAAACGTCCTGTGAAATGAAACACCCAGTGTCACCAAACCTTGAGTGTGATGAGACTGGGAAACAAACAAAATCGAATCAAAATAAGAATAATTGTTTCCCTCACATCAGACGAGCCGTGTGTCCTCTGAGATAACCCCCGGCCCTCTCATGTATGATTTAAGACATGCTTCCAGTCAAGGGCTCACAGTGTGGAGTCAGATTTGATGTAATCTTTCTGTTTGCACCCCGGATTCAAAGCTCAGCCAAAGCTTTGTTAGGCAGCCACTGTTGCCAATGCTCTTTTATCTCTGCGAGCGGCCAGTCGCAAGGAGCAAGTCGCTCCTTTAGCTACCGGCCCAGCGCTGTTTTTAGAACCAGATGAGAAGAGCTTTCATGCATTTCTGTCCTTTTTTATTCCCTCTGAGCAGCAGGGAAAGGCACAAATTGGGAGGGAGGCATCCGGGTCCCTGGAATTCTTAACTGGCCGGGGAGAATCCCCGGAGGCGGCGAGATAGACGAGCCCACCAGCAACATGGACCTGTTTCCGACGGTGGTTCACCTGAGTGGAGCTTCGGTCCCGGAGGACAGGTGAGGCCGCGCTGCAGTGAGACGGCACTCGCTCGGCGTGTCAGTCAAAACAAGTGCAGCCTGAAATCTAGGTCACTTCCAGGAGTGAATAATTCTCTTGGAACGCGGCGCGAGTGAGATGCAGGATTTAAGCAGAGCAAACATGTTTACTAAGGAATAGGGGGATGAAGGTAACTTTGAGGCTGCGATCTAAGGAACTCCTGAGCCATGGTGACTCATCGTGATGTTATCTGCCTTAAAATAGAACGGTATACTTACTTTTCCGTGTTTTGAATCTGCAGCTGAACAACAGTACAAATACAGATATGTCTGTTAATACAAAACTATCCCTCAGTGATCAGAAGTTCTATTCAGTCGAGTTCTGCAACTGAAATAATAACCTCATAACAACAAATGAATAGATTCAGTCAATCCCAAACTTTTTTTATTTTGAAAGGAGGAAGCTACAGGAAGTGATGTAAATATATGTAATGTATACTTAACCTTTGTAGATAAACTGCCGGAAATGAGGCAGACTGAGTGGCTCCTGACTGACTCTTGTGGTAAAAAGTGGTATTACCAAGTGACTTTACTGGCCCTTTTGATCTCATTGCTTCTTCTGGTGTAATGTCAAGACTGTTATTTTGAAAATCGGTAATAAAATATATGGTCATTTATGAATATTATATAGCTGGTTAAACAAGTAAGGAATAGCCCAGACTAAAAATGGATGCACTTGTGTCATATGCTCTGCAGGGAGATAGACGGCCATGACCTCATGGATCTGGTCCAAGGAAGAGTTGAAAGGTCAAACCATGAGTTTCTGTTCCATTACTGCAATGGTTACCTGAACGCTGTCAGGTGGCATCCTCAGAACAGTAAGTACACAAACATTGTATATCATGTTTCTGTCAGATACACACGCCCGTCGGACAAGGGAGTGCAATTGGAGTATAAGGAGAAGTCTCTAGAAATGACCTCCACTGGTCTTCTTCGTTGGCTTTACGGTGCTAGGTAACAAATATTGAAAGTCCATGTTGCCAAATAACGGGCCAAAGCCAGCCATGACACTCTTAACTGCCCCAGGAATGGTCCCCAACCAGTCCCAATGGAAGACATGTAGGGGTCCTCATCTGGGGAGAGGAAGGGGGGCCCGTGACGTGAATAAGCCAACAATGCAACAAGTTGGCTACGTGCTATACAGACTGTCCATTGTGATGTTTCAATAAGAGAGATGAAGAGGAGACAATGATATAATGGCAGGTTTGTAATCTTTTTAGTGTTTATCATCCATTTTCCTTTCACTGCTACTTGATGCTGTGTTTTTCTGAGGTGCGCAAATAATCGCTTAATCATCATCGGTCTGAGAGTCCCTTGCACTCTCTCTGCCCTTTGCCCCGTCTCATTCAGTCGTCTACTCCGTATGAGGATGATTGACGGTAAAAGTAAACCTGAAATCAATCTCCTTTGTTTGCTTCCACCACCTCTGGAGATAATGGGGGGCGTAAAGTCTACAGCACAGATACTTCAGCACAGTTAGTTCGGAGGTCAGGGGGTTGAAAAGTTTGGAAATCCCTTATCTACATGACAGACTGTCCATAAATCTAGCGACTGCCTCTGGGCAGGAAGTCACTCTTAGCTCTCTCTGTTCCGCTCTGCTCAGGTAGCTCTGTGTTCAAAGCCTTTTACTTCACACCCAACTTCTACCCGGAGACGGGGACCACGTGTGACCACACGCAAATCTGCTTTTGCACGCCGGATCACGTGACCCACCACGATCCTCCGCTGCTCTTCGACCTCTCGAAGGACCCGTCAGAAGCCACGCCCCTCACACCTGACACCGAGCCTGCCTTTCACTCCGTCCTATCCGTGATGGAGGAGGCTGCGGAGAGGCACCAGAGTTCAGTGCGGCCCGTGGAGAGCCAGTTGTCATTAAGGAACTTGATGTGGAAGCCGTGGCTGCAGCCGTGCTGCTCCACAGTGGGACAGTTATGTCAGTGCCAGCGGGACCAATAGGAAGAGGACTGCAGGACCACGTGCAACCTCAAAACACGACATTAAACGTTGCCATAGTGACCTCTACAAAGGTTTGGAGATTAAAAAAAATCTTTCAATTGTCAAACATGTCTGTGTAGAACATGTAAGAAGGGGAATGAGTATTGGTGCCAGATTGTAGAATATAAATTTGTAATATTCAATTTTCGCCTAAAGTGTATTCTCATAGAAAAAATCTGGTCTTATTATGTTTTCATCTAATTTGTTATTATTTTCTTACTGTTACATTCTACCTGAAATCAAAATGCCCTTTCATGCTGCTATGAAACATTTGATCATTGTCCCTATTTACAAAAATACAAAGTCGTAATTCATGCTCTGCCTCATGTGTCACTCCAAACTAAAACAATAGGCATCACATTGACAATTCACCAGTACTTCAGACCCTCAACTTCAAAAACACCACCCCTTTAAAGCTCACCTCCCTTTGTCTCATATCTCAGACCATTTCAAATGATGCCCAGCTCCCACTTGACTCCAAATAATCAAAGACGTGAAGCATCATATGAATACACAATCTCCAAACAAGACAAACTGAGCCCAGAATAGCTTTAAAATCAGGAGAAACTCCAACACACATGCAGAGCGCTACCCACTAGTGTTTCCCCCACTGGTATTACACAAGTCCACCTGCTGGTTCTCCTAATGAGTCTCAATTAAGGCTCTCTCTTAAATTAAAGTTTCTCAGCTACTTTTTTATTTCTATTTGTATACATTAGCTCGTCTTGTCGGTAAATTCACTCTGGGTAATGAAACGCTAAAGGGGCATGTCGTATGGAAACGGGCAAAAAGCCAAAAGAGCACGTTTGTGGCTGTAATTATTCAGCCGCTAACTCGTGAAAAAACATCGTACACCTGCAATGTGTTCACACCCTGATAGAGGGTGTTCAAATCAACTGCAAAGGCTCAGCTCACAGAGGAGAACATTCGTCAAGTGCCGAGTCACAGCGAAGACCATCAGAAGTAGCTCCATTTAAAACACAGCCACAAGACACATAACTCCAGAGACTGTTGCATTGCATGTAACGCACATGCCTGTGCTATGGACGTTAGCGCATCCCAGTGCCACGGTGCCATGTGGTGCTATTTCATCATCATGACGACTAAATGAGTTTTCACCGTGCACATCTGAAATGCAGCTGTATTACAACCTTCATGCCAAACAACAGATGTCAGGGGCAACCAATTTCAGCAACTAATCTCAGCTGGAGCCGAGAGAGGATTTGATTCTTGCAATCAGCGAGAGAGCCGAGAAAAACTTAAAGGTGCAGTGTGTAAGATTTGGGTCATTTTTGTCAGTTCGACTGATAGAAAAATATTACAAAACAATGACATAATGACATTTTCATAATCACCTAAATTTGATCTGAAGTGGGTGGGACCAGTGAGATGGTAGCGTAATGACCAGTGACAACAACAATTACAACTTGACAACAAGTTCATTTTGAAAATGTTTACATTTAATGAAACTATCTTTTTACAAACATTCTGTGATCTCGTGAGCCGCTTCTGGCCCACAGGCCTTACGTTTGACACTCCTGCTCTCGGGTAATGAAATCAACTCATAAAACATTTGTCTATTGTACAATAAAATGTCGATGCAGCAATCAAACACAGTTCCAATGCAAAGCCCCGGGGACTCTACTAATGTTGCAGTCAGTCAAATAATAGTTTTATTTAATGTTCCGTTTGGAGGAGGAGCCGTTTTCACCACACTGGAGATCAACATGGAGACCCTGCTGGCGTCTGCGAACGCCTGAGGAAATCAGAAATAATCCAGCAGCGCGATTCAAAAACCCCAGTGGAATCGTGGCGCACTTCAAAGATGCCGCTGCATCCTCGTGTCCCGGTGGGGGAGAGCTCGCAGCAGTCATGACGGCAGCATGGACTTCTTGTGAAGTGCTGTGATGTCCAATATTTCTTTCTCCTTCTTCTTCCTCACACTGCTTGAAGCTGGAGGGAAATTAAATGGCTCCTTGGAAAATTGATGAAGAGAACATGTTCTCGTGAAGGGTTTTCATCATTTTTCAGCTGCTCTCACAGAGCAGAGGGAGAGACCCTGCGTGTGTGTGTGTGTTTGTGTGTGTGTGTGTGTGTGATATCGCTTATCTGATGGAAGCCTACAATGATGCACACTCTTTCATGCTCCCCTTTATAAATACATATTCAGGCCTTCACATGCCATGCTCACAGATCAGGCTGCACGGAGCTTTCGGATCGATGCGCTGGGAGATTCTCTCCAGCGTCACTCCGTGTGAAAACCCGGGAATGAAATAGAGTAATATTCCATGAAATCTATTTCTGTGAAATATATTCAGCTTTCAGCAGGATCTTCTCCATCAGCTCATGCAGCCCTCTCTCTTCAAGAACCTCATGGCATCGTCGAAGCCTTGTTCACATAAAAAATGCATGCCACTGGATGACGGAGGGAACAGAGCCTGGTTCAGACGTTTGATGTTCTCCATGGAGAACTGAGGAAAAAAAATATATATATATTTTTTTAAACAAACAGACAAACAAACTCAATATGTCTCATTTGTTTATGAGATCAAACTGGTGAGTTTGCATCAAAACTTCAGTCAGACTCTGGGTCAACAACAAACAAACCTGTACAGATCAAATCAATGGCCACACCGGCTGCGTGAGCGCAGCTGAACGGCTATCACCTCGGTTTTGTTGCATGCTTTTCGCAGTGTGAAATTCAATGTGTGAGAGCAATGTAGCGCCTCATGACTCCCTCTAGTGGTTAAAAGCAGTGTGACTGGTTAGTTGGTCTGGCGTTCTGTACGTGGTTCATTAGGAAATGCAGAGATGTCTTATGTGTGGCATCAATACTATTATCTCTAAACACTAGATGGACGGATGATTGTGTACCCACCATAATGTTCATGTTGGCCAGTCTGAGCTGCATCTTGAAGCGCCCCCTGTGGACAGGACACACGTCCTGCAGCCCGGCAAAGGGAGACACGGTGATGGTTCGTCCCACAGGCAGAATTGGCAGGCTGTCAGTGAAGCCCCCATCGATCCACTTCTATTAAAAACGAAAATCAGGGAGTGTGAAAGGTGCCAGTCATTCGGGTCATAAAATATATACTGGGGGAACTGTCAGGATTCGCTCTCTCTCTCATACTCCGAGGTCTTGATCTCACACTGGAACATTCCCCTGAGATGATGATTGAAAATGAAAATACTTTGACTGCCTGACTTCGACCTGAGATTTAATCCTGCCAGAAAAATAAACTCATAATATTAATATATTGTCAGATATGGTGTCCTGGTTCGAGCTTTCTTGGACTCGTCCGTCCTGCCCCTCTGTCTCTCCTGACACTCAACTTCATCTCCGCTCGTTACCTCCACCTGTGTCTCCTCTGCCCCGCCCCCCCACCTCCAGATGCTTAGGCTGTGACCACTCACACTCGTTGCAGGTACGTTCTCATTCCTCCACTGCTCCTCCTGTTGTTGACCTGGTTAGAATCTGGATACCTCGTTTGCCTGTTGGATATTGCCACCGCTGCTTGCTTGTTAGCGTGCTGCGTGCTGACCTCGGGTCAGCCCGCCGGTGTTGTGCCTGCACCTTCTCCAATTCCATTACCGTTTACCGAAGTCTGGGCCCAGGAATCCTCCGCCCACAAAATGGCTTCGGCACTAATATATTCGAGTGTTTGAGAAGAAGGACAGACATCTTGGTGTGAGTCCATTACCTGTCCCCTGAACTCCACCGGTTTACGTCCAGCGTACACAGGAACAAAGCTGCTGGCCAGGAGAGCCTGACGAGGTCACACCAGAAGGAACATCACTAAACACGCACAAGGGAAGTTGACCGGTTTGGCCTGTCAACGTGAAACATAAACTTCATGACAGAGTGACAGGGACAGTGAGGGTGGGCGCTCACCTTTATGAGCTCCTCCCTGGATGCAAACCTCGATACTATGTGGTTCCTGCCACTTCCTGCGTGAGTGATTGAGACGTGGAGACGGTCTGTGGCCAGACTGTGAGCGTCACTGGGCAGAATCTCCTCCATCCCCTCCCTGGAGAGCATAGAATATGAACGGGTTAAAGCTCAGTGACAGGTCGTGCCGTGTGGCTCTATTTGAACTCTTGAGTGGAGCTTTAAAGGGGCTATAACTAGTTTTTAACCTTGGGATATTCCAAGAGTGTTTACAAATGACAGTCTTGACAACATGCCGCATAAATCAATGTATTGCTTTATGGAGATATCAACAGAGGACTGATAAAGGCTGGTCATGCCGCAGTACCACTCTGTGACCACTATGGGCAAACAAATGCCATATCAGCATTCTGCATGCCCATTGATAGATAGATAGATAGATAGATAGATAGAGGGGCAACTACCGGAGTGTGAGCATGAAGTTGTATCCTGGTGTCATGGCTCCAAGTCGCTGTCCTCTCACGCTATCTGCAAAACTATAGGTGAAGTCTTTACACTCCTGGAAGACAAATGATACACAATTTTATTTTATTATTATTATTATTATTATTATTGTTGTTGTTGTTGTTGTTGTTGTTATTATGCATTTTTTAAATATTCAAGTGCAGGTTCCACTACGATACCAGCTTACTGTTCGTTAACTACTCCTCCCCTCTGATGCGACGCCTTCTCCTGTTCATCATGCAAATAAGCTGAACGCTAACACACACCTCCAGCTTGTCAGGGGCCGTGATCATGACAGCAGCCACCAGGGCCCCGGCTGAGGCCCCTGCACAGGCCCTGAGGGACCCCAGCAGCTTGTGTCCATGGCGGAGAAAGGCCCCTGCAGCCCCCAGGTGGTAGATCCCCAAGAATCCACACGCAGCAAAGGACAGATTCACAACTGTCATGTTTGGTACCTACACACACACACACACACACACACAAACACGACAGGTGTCAGACATGACGTGTTAAAAAGCACATGTGATTGACCTTCATGAACGTGCAACCGCCATCACCACAGATTGAATGAATTCCGTGGGAAATGCTGAAGGGTGAGAATGTTTATGTTTATGGATGAATGTCATGGCCATGTCAGATCCAAGTTAAACTATGCACCAACACTAAACGTGCACATCTTCAACCCTAGGTGGCGTTAATGCATGTGGTTCGATCGAATAATGTTGCTGCTTATTCTGCAGACATGAATACATATCTGTAAGTTCGAGAACACGGCAGATGGTAATTACAATGCTGATGCAGGGACGTAAATGTCACGAAGCTCTTATAAAATCTCGACATCCTTCAATCTATTAATAAGCTTATTATATTCACCATAACAGCCAGTTTGGGTGAGGTCAGACTTAATGCTTACACAACTGTTCTGCCCGCCCACCTCTCTTCCATATTTTACTCTGCTCACCAGGGACTGTCTGCTTTATATTCTCTCAAAATTAAGTTCCCTTTTTCAATGTTATATATACAGACATTACGTTTTGGATTTACATGAAACCATGCAAACATTATGAGGTCAACACATGACATATTACACATATGTATGTGCATTACCAGGGCACGTGGCTATAAACCTGTTAGAGCAGGAACAATGTAAACACACGATTAGTATGTGCAGTATGTACTACCTTTGTAATACATGATCACAACATTTGAAACCCTATAAACACATGTTTAAAGTGTATATGGCATTTCTGTCTGACATTGATGCTCTGTGTTTCGGTGTTAGTAGTACATCAACGATCTAACTTAATACATACACACATCACGGTGATGTTTGATATGTAAACATTAGTTTACCCGTGTTGTTGTCAAGCAGCTCTTCACGATGCACTATATGAATACACCTCGTAACGATCCGCCAGAGCCGGATCTATCTCTATCATATGTACAGACAAGCTATAGGCTACAGGGTGAAGGACGTACCGTGATCAGTCCAAACACAGTATCCCTCCGCTGCTACCTCATGCTGACATATTTCATGTAAACGCTATTCAGCACGAGTATAACACGTTCATTACGGCTCAGTATTACATGTTTAACACACGCTTTATGTGAAAGAACGTCCGGTTACACAAGCACACGTAAGCACAGGGTGTAACTTCCGGCTGGTTTCCAGAATAAACCCCATATTTCAAAATAAAATCCTCATAATGACAACTGGAATAAATGTAATTAAAAATTTGGGAAGACTGAATAAAGACACAAAAAGGCAAAATAAAATATAATAGAAATGTTATGGTAAAGGAATTTAGAACTAAGTAAAATAATATAAATGTACTGATCTGTGTCAAATGATATATATATATTTCATAGAATAGTATAAGAAAGTATAAGATTCAAATAATTAAAATAGATGGCACTAGAGCACAGCTATATGCATTTTGTAATTGTTTATCTATCTGGGTCATGGTGTGCCATAGCTTTTAATTCTTTGGTTATAAGGCTATAGATATATATCACTGCTATTCGTGTTTTTCAAAGGTCATTTTTATAAAATCTCAATTTAAAATGAGCACACTCCTGAGTCTGGTGTTTCAAATCAGACGGCTTTGAAAACAGGGATTATGTGATTTAAGGAAACCGACTGCAACGGATAACCTTTTTTCAATTCCAAACAAAGCAAATAAATCCGATCCTCTGCGCTGATAACTGTTCTTTGATACATTCAAATCAGAAAAATGAAAGATAGGAATATCTAACTCGCTTGTCTGTCTCTTCTCTGTGCCCCTTTAGGTTACTTACTTCAACCTCCACATTTATTTCTCCCAGCCTTTTGTTTTGAACCTGCTGGCGCCTCCTGACACTCAGCGCGTGGCTGTGAATTCTGATCAGGATGATGGAGTCCTTGACTACCCTCTGCCTCTGAAGGTAATGTGATACACGTGATGTTCTCAAGAGAAACACAACATTAGATATGTTGTAAATCATAGTGATTGCGTAAAGGGCCCAGAAATGGACACAGATCATTTGGATTAGATCGATCATCAGGGTATAGATATAACCTGTGTGTTGTCTCTCTTTAATTTATGCATAATGATAAATTCCCTTAAAAGTTCACCATTCTGGATGTAGTGGCACAAAGTAGTGAACTTGCATATTGCAGTTGAATATACAGTAGTCAAATCGAACTTATACTATAAATATTTAATTTACACTAAATCGTACATACTAGACCTTTTAAAGGCTTGAAAAAATGTCTTCGGTCTATTCTCCCACATTGTGTCAAACTAAAAGTGTTGCCTGTGGGGAGAGGTGCAGATATTCCAGGAGCTGCTACTCATTAGCAGCAGTCCTTGGCTGAGGTTGACAAAAAAAACAGAAAAATAACTTTTGTAAACACTTCTCTCGACCTTGACGGAACACGTCAAACACGTTGAATGAAGATGTGAAGGAGGATTTATAAAGTTCTTTAGAAGAATCTGTGTATTTAAAACAACTTGAAGAATAACTGAAAACGCTTAGTGAGGAATGTAATGAAGAGAGGGGTCATGGTGCAACATGACATTAAGCAGAAAGTCCTCCAGTGAATACTTGATATAAATCTCCAGTAAAAATGAACAGTGTAATAATTACATTTTCCATTTTTTGCCGACACAAATCGACACGCTTGCACCCAAACCTTGCACACTGCACCTTTAGTACTCTGCTACATAACATTGTGTGTGGATTGCCGTCACTGTGTTTATGTAAATGTCATATAATCCTTTTTCTTTGAGTCACGACATCACCCGAGCGTTTCAGCTGCTGCAGCCTCTCACATTACCTTGCTGTGTCATGGTCACAGTCACACTCAGCCCCATCATGTTTTCCATGTCCTTGCCATCCACGTCTCTGTTTGAATCTTTTTGATGATTACTTTGTTTTTTTTCTTCTTCCCTCCACCCTCCACCTTCCGCTGAATTTGGGAGGCGATGCAAGTGTGGAGAAATACTGGCATCTGTTGTTTGCACCCCATATTGCACAAACTCCCCATCCCCATCATGCACAGGGAACGTCCCCTCAATCTGAGCCGGTATTGCATCCCCCCCCCCCCCCCCCCCCCCACCCCCCCGGCGCCCACCCCCCCCCCATACAGCCAGAGGATGGGAACATCACTCTCAATATAAGGACACATACGTCACATATTGCATTTCTTTATTTGTACACTGTGTAACTTGACATACATTCAGAGTTTAAATGCAATTCTGTAATGCCGTGTTGGAGCGCAGACGCTGCTCTGTGCTCCGCTGGCTGAGGCTCAGCGTTTGAAATCCAACATGCATCGCGGCCAGTGGCGCTCAGGCATCTGTTTGTAACATGAGTTCACGGCGGTGAGGCCGGCCACTCGATAGCTTGTAGTGCACATAATGGCCCCGTCCACTCTTGACGACGCCACCATCCATCTGCCACCCACCCAACGCCATTGAGCAGTCAAGTCACATCCATGCAGGTTTGCGCAGCGCCGCCCTGTAAGTGGATCTAAAGCACAGCCTCTCCTCTCTGATGCCTTGCTGCTTTCTAAGGCCTCTTCAAAGACAATATCGTTCTCGGCACTCGGGAACCCTAAGGTGGGAGAACACAGCGAATTGGCGCCCTGCTGGACGGCCGGTTGCTCCGGCAGGTGATGTACTTGAGAGGGGGACGCAGGCACCAGGCGCATGCTGATAGATGCCATTTGTAGAGAAGCTGTGAATTAAAGCTGAGCTGCGGGCGACGGGGCCATGTTTGTGGACTGCATGAAAAAGCAGTGTATTGATAGATGCCAGTGCACACTGTAGTTTTCATCTATCCGGTTTTCATGTTAAGGTATTCTCGTTTGCCTTCGATGAAGGAGGCAAATTGAGAAATACCTTGTACGGCGTACAGGGTATTTCTCAATTTGCCTAAAAAAAATGGAGTCTTGAATTATGATAAATAACTGTGGATCAAGTTATGCAATGGTTTATGTGATTAGGTTGAAGGTGCCCTGTGTAAGCTTTGGTGACATCTAGTGGTGTAGTTGCATGTTGTATCCACCACCTCACCCTCGCCCTTCCAAACATGCAGGAGAAATTAAGGTTGCCCTGAGATGTCAGTGGAACTCAGCAGATGTTTGATATGTCCACTCTGGGCTACTGTAAGAACATGGCGGCCCCCATAGAGGGGACCCGCTCCTCATGTAAATATACATTAATGAGCTCATTTAAGGGTGATGGGAACAAAAATACATTTAGGTGATTGTAAAAATGTCAATATGCAATTATTTTGTAAGATTTCTTTCTTTTAATAGAAGAAAACATGACCACATTTCACCCACTGCACCTTTAAATTGTAAAGTAAAACAATAATTCAAACGTGTGTATATCCGTGTCTATTCATGCAAGGATCTACTTTCTTCCCAAAAGGTTACTGCAGCTATAGTAGAAATAAAACATTCAGTGGGGTCAGCCACCAGGTCAACCTCTTGTGTTTGGAGTTCACCTGAACGTCCGCCCTCTCCCCCACTCTGCAGCTCTCACTGCACCAATACACCAGGGCCCGAGGCATCCTTGTGGGCTCCCAGGGAGCCCATGGAGGGCCACTCTTAACAGGAGCTTAAATCCTCCATAATACTGTCTATGCTGAGAGGCAGCAGCTCAGCGCCGAGGTGCTCATGGATCACCAGGCTTCACTGATTCTGCAGGACTCTGCTCAGCCAGCGTGAGCACCTCAGGAGGAGCTCTCAAAGAAAATCAGCTGGTAAATAGTGAACTCTGCAAAGTGGCTCCGGGGAATATTTCAGTTCAGTTCAGTTTGCATTGAATGGAGAATGAGCTGCATCTATGTCTGTAGTGGATGTACAGGCTTTGGAAATATCTGTCTTCATATCAAACCAAAAATACCAACATGCTGCTTTATGGAGGGATCAGCAGTAGACTCTGAAAATGTCAATCTAACCCCCCTGCAATACCACTTTTTACCACTAGATTCCAGGGCATTTTCAGCATTTGGTGCCCAAGGTTTTAAAGTTTAAACACTTTCTCGATCCTAAAGGGAAGATTGAAATGACTGAATTATGTTGTTGTGATTAAGTGTAGCGTTCCAAGTGCTGGTGCATGCAGTTGAAGATGTATTCTATTCTATTCAAGTTGCTCCATTTCACCCCTGTTTTTGGAGGAAGCACTTTCGTGTTCAGATTTGACTATGGGATTTCATGTTTGTTACAAAGATATCTTTGTGTATCCAGAATATATTGCCTCACGGCAGCATTTCTCCCGGTAAAGGGACTTTAATGTCTTATATCGCATTTCCCCATGGTAAGTGCCCTTTGGCTAATGCAGGCACTACAGGGAGGATAAATCGACACATATTTGAGGATTATTTTTGTTTGTTTCAGGTGATCAAATATGAATATGAAATAGCCCACGGCAACACAATCATTTTACTTATCAGCTTCCTTTGGAACTAAGTCTGCGGCGATAAGCGGAATCCATTTGTTGGCCCATATAATGGAGTCTGTGGGGAAATGAACCCTGCTATCTTGGAAGGCTGCCCCGCTTTAATCAAAGCCACTGCAAGTGTTTTATTACCTGTTGAATTATTAACTGACTTAGAATCACAATGAAATATAACTTACTGCCTATCACTGTATTTAAACCACCCACTCACGTATCAGTTCCCCCCTCACTTTGACTGGCAGGATGCAGTCAAGAGATTTGTTTTGATCATGTGATGTAATTGCATACAGTTGTGTGACCTCAGCAGCTGGTCAGGTCAAAACATGTATTTTGATTGATTTATCAATATTGTAAGTTATTTGGTTTTATGGCACTTCCTATTAAACTCATTACTGTCAATTTGTTTGTATACTTACTACATATATTTGACCTGTAAATAGATTAATTTCCTTTCCAGTGCTGTGAATATATGATAAAGTATTATCAGGAATAAACATCGGACCTGAGAAAATGCAGTTGATGGATAGATAGAGTTGGAAATTGGCCAAAAGTAGAAAACTGTGAATTTAGATTAACAAGTCAGAATTTGGAAAGCATCCTTATCTTGTTATGCTTGACGAAGTCTGACACTTTAAAAGAGAAGGTCAGAAAAGGGTAAAATTAAAGAAGTTTTAGGAACTTTGCAGTTAAAGTGGTGCCAAAAAAATTGCGATTTTGCGGAATGTGCCGTTATAATTGTCATACAATGAGCAAAATAAAGTTTGAAAGGTCAGGTGCATAAAGAATGGCATTTAAAATAATGTTTTTTATGGTTATACATGCAATAAGTAAATAAATAAGTAAAATAATATTGAGATAAAAACAATATGGGTGATTGCCATTGTTTTCGAGCTGCACAACATGGGTTCAATTGATGTGACCTACTATTTAATATATCATTACAACGGTTAATTGAGCAAAACTCTGGTACAATACTTGCAATCATACACTAATTATCCACAGCTGTGTAGAAGCCATTGAAACAAGTCTCTCAAGCCACGCCCACCATGAGGGATGTCAACAATATTACTTTTACCTATATTGACTTGCGCTAAGTTTTGTCCAAATGCGTCATACAATGCAAATGAATCCCAATGAGCTGAAATGTTTAGAATTAACAAGAGACACTGCACTTCACCCCCCCCCCCCCCCCCCCCCCCCCCCCCTGTCCGCCCCCCCCCCCCCCCCCTTTCAGATATGGTTGAACCCAGTGACATCACTGATGGTGTCACTGAAAACAGGAAGCAAAGCAGGAAGTTGGTCTGCTTTCTCCCATGTGATCCTGCAACACAGTGTGAGGTTCGTAAACACAAACAGGCTTTACTTTGATGTAATATTGATGGTATGTTGATTGTTAAAGGTGCAGTGTGTGGTATTTAGAGCTGCAAAGCTGTGTATTGTGTTGTGTTGTCTGTAGAGTGGTCACTTGGCCATCAAAGATACTGGATATGTATAGTTTAAAGGTCCCACATGTCAGAGAATGAGAATATCTTGAATGGACAAAATGACTTGATATCATATTTACAGGTCACTGCTTAATTGTCCTTGAATTTATGAAAGAGTTTCCCTAAGTGAATTAGGAAATCAGGACTGAACTGTAAGTAACAGCTGAGCTTGACTAATGAGATCCTTCTGTCATCGCTCCAAACATGAAGCCCCTTTGAAATCAGTGGGAAAATATTTACTGTTTAATGCAGGCAACCCTCTCCCCCCCGCCCTCCCCTCCCATTCCTACCCCTTCCTCCCCACCCCTCCCATTCCAGGAGTAGAGAGCTGACTGCATGTGGGTCATTAAACAGCACTATCATCAAGACGTGAGCATTACTTTATAAAGTCAATTAGCCAGAGCATGTCCGCCTGATTTGTTTGCTAATGTGATGCATCATTTTTTTTCTCGCTCTGGAGATGATGTCAGCCGACGCCTGCAACACAGTTTAAGAATAAAATATGAACATGATACACATGAATGTGTTTTAATGTAGTTTATAGATACAGAGGTAGCCCAACTGTAGCTCCACCATCAAACACATGAGAGACAGAGACTTTAAATAGTTTTTTTTGTTTGTTTGCAATTTTAATGTGACAGTACCACACAAATCAACATGATTGCTATTATAACCTGTAATTAGGTATAGTCACTAATACGAACACTAGAGGGAGCTCCCTTGTGTGTAGCCTGAATGTATGTTGAACCATAGACAGTAGCGTCCATGACGTCACCTACAGCTTTCTGCAGAGTGCTTATGAGGCTCGCCGCCATCTTGCTGATGCACTAACTCCTCCTACTTCCTGGTTCATCTTGAAATGAGCACAGAGCACATGTAGAGCTGGGGGTGGGTCCACGGTGTTGTCACAGCCTCCACAGAACGTGCCAACTCGGTCCAGGTGTCACTAAAGTGGCCTCACCCTTAATTATGCAGAATTTCAAAATATGCAAATGAGTATGTACCAGGCTTTCAATATGTTGAATTCACCAATAAAGTTGACCATGGGGACTGACTCAATTTTGGAGCGCAGACTCAAGTGGCCACCCTGTGAACTGCAACTTTTTCCTCTTTCATAATGCATTTGAGTTCCATAAGGAACCAGCGCCTCCTGGTAGAAGTTACAACCTTTGCCCAAACCTTTTTTTTTTTTTGGATTTCCAAGCGGCACTCCTGGTGTCAGAGGAGGGATCGCTCTCCCGGGGGTATCGGGACTCGAAGTCAAAGGGGACCTGAGGTCAAATCTGCAGCCTCTCAATCCCCAACCACCCATCCACATCTTCAGATGGATGAGACGCCACCATCGCTTCTGACTGGTGAGAATCTGAAAGTTTGATATTCTACACAATTTATGTCCACAACAACACGAGCTGTTGGTTTAAGAAAGGAAATATACTACTATTTTTCAGCCTTTTTGACATATAAGTGATAATCCCACCTGAATTATCATGAAATCTTTGTTTTCGTCTCTACATTAAACTGTTTCCATTTAGTTTTGCAGCTTTTGTGGAAATGGTGTTTTAAGGGTCCCAAAGGTTAAATACCCAGAATGGTGAGAAGGAACAGAATCAGATGAACTGTGTGCACCCAGTTTTTCTCTGGGTGAGCAGATTTTCTTCCTCTGCCCAAAAAAAAGGAACTTGGATGTATCAGGGTATGAAATCAGGAGATTGGAAAGTGCTTGAGCAAAATGGAAGGAAAAGGAACAGGGGTGTGTGACGCTGAGACAGCCGGCAATGCTATTTTAAGGTAGCATGTGTATTTATCTAATCACAAACAAACAAGTGCAGCATATTATGATTACTGCACGGTTACTGTGTCCAGATTAAATACTCTATAACCTTCCAAAAGCATGAAACGATCTCCTTCTTAAAGTCATTATATTCAAATTCCTTCATTTCCATAATATCCTACCTCATGATTGATTGATTGAGCTCATTTGCTCCCATGTATATTAAACTGAAATATTCTTTTGTGCTTTAGTCCACTTCACCCAGTGCCTCCAGTATACAATTATGTACTGATTCATGATCCTAATTGTGTTCTTGAGTCATTATGGTGCTTTTCATGCATTTGCCCCTTACTTTAATCTTCACTAATCGGCATAGAATCCTCCTTGTTACTATGGAAACTTACTTAGTCAGAACTACCTTTTGATCCTCCTATAGCTCCTATATCCTTTGTATGAGAAAGAGCATTATTGAGTGACAATTTCTGTGCACAACTGGTACCAGAGACTCAGGGCTTCCATGAGTGCTGATTGGCAGATGAGTTGCTCAGTAGAGTGCAAGGGTGCTCCAGCAGGGAGCAGTGTTGTAAAGCAGTCCCAAAGGGTATTTAGAGCATTGGTCAGAAGGTTGGGGTGTTTACATGTTTTTTGTGCACCTCGAGTAAAGTGTTGGTGCTGGAATTGGTTTTATATAAGACCATGAAGGGTCCAGTGATTTGGACTATGTCATACTTTGGCATTAAATACACTATGGGGCAGGTTACCGTGGTAACATTGTCACTGAGCTCCATGGTGGTGGTGTTGTTTTCTACTTCCTGATCATTGGTACCTTAGTGTTACGTCAGATTAAGTGCTGCCAGTGGGAAAGGTGTTGAATGCTGTCAATTCAGCTGTGGACAGCAGAGCAGTAGAGTGGGTCGTCCACTTACCGTGATGTTGATAGTTTGATCCTTGTCACCTCCATGACAAAGTGCCCTTTGGCGAGTTACCGAAGCTGAAATGGCTCCTCTTTTATTAAATACTTACACACAGTATATAATCCATTATCTCCCTCTGTCACACACATACAAACAACCAAACACACACATTCACACGGTGCAGCATTTGCTCCACCACTACTCACTCACAGGTGAGGTTGGGCTGCCGTGCCTTGCCCAAGGGCAGCTCTGGACTTCACAGTTGTGCATGTATATGTAGTAGCTTTTATTGTTCATGGCACGGTCTGCTGTTGACTTCATGTGCACAAACACTAACAGGAAACAATGCAGCCTTTATTCTACTATTCGTACTTTTACACCCAACATGTATCTGATTACTACTCTCACTGTTTTTAATATTAAAGCTACAATGAAACGGCATGACATCACATGATCACCCCATCTCCAACAGATGCAGATCAAGAGCATGTGTGTTTAGATCCTGGCATCGAGCACATTGTTATTGTTACTTATTTTAAAAGGGCTATGTACAAAAAGCAATTATCCCATAACAAAGCCATTCATCTGTATTTGGTATCAGATCAAATTGATATTCACATCTTTCATGCAAATTTAAATCGTTCTTTCCGGTCCATTGACCTTGGCGGTCACAACACCTGCTGAGTAACAAAACAAGGCCCTGCTGACACAATTACAGCTGCACTGTTGTAGATAAAGGCTCCTCACGCACATTATGATGTTAGAGTGGAGCCAGTGACACCGAACACATCTGTTCCTATAGAGCACGGTGCCGGACGCGTAGCCAAATACAGCTGGATTAAGATGAAAGAAATGAAATGGAGGAACTATGCACTCAAAGTTGAGTGATTTATCTAAGGGAATAAAATAAACAAGAGTTTCTTGCTTCCACCACGCTGACCTTTATTTGCCAGCTCGGATCCATTTTTAATCAGCTGCGCTTCCAAACACTGTTTGTGTTCAAATATAAGTAGGGCGGCAGAACGGGGCCACGGCAGCAAATGTCGGGGAACGGCTCTTTAACCAGAGCAGAGGCTCCGAACGTGAGGCATGAATTTGTTGTTCTTTCCTCTGCAGTTGTGTCTGAACCACAGCAGATGGCTGACGGCTTTGATTCCCCCCACAGCCGTATCAAACACTCAATAAAAGTGCGTGCTCTCCTAAACACGCACACAGACACACACGCGCGCCCACACTCACACACACACACACGCTCTAGGTCACAGCCATGAAAGGCATCCTCAGCCTGCAGCAGTTCAGGGGAGCTCGGGCTCACTCTGCTCCGACAGCCGAATTAGGGCAGAGCGAGCATGTGACAGCAGGGTGCACGTGACTCAGCGCGGCGCCGCAGCAACACCGAAACCAAACAAAAAATAAATAAAACAGGCGCCATCAAAACACGCGGGCCCTCTGGGTTTTCAGTCATGCGGAGAGAAACTGTTTGAGCAGTGTCGTACACAGAAACTTCACTGCGACGCAAAGATCTGAAATGTCTCTATTTGGACTCTGAATGAAGTCAGTCATCACATTAGCTTCTTCTTCTGTGATGGTGCTGATTTGCATTAAACTCAGCTTTGTATGGCGTGCGTGCGTGCGTGCGATGATTGCCCAGATCACAGGAGACAACAGGAATCCCGGTAATTAGTCGGCTATTTAGTATTTTGAGTGTCTCCTCATGGTGGTTTCATCCGGCTGCACGTGGGAAGGACGTGCAAAGGTTGGGGAGCGCTCGTTTCGACTCGCGGCTCGGGCCAGCGCTGATGCAGTTCGGTGTCTGCAATCAATTTTCACAATCTAACCCCCGGCTTTACGGCCCGAGTGGTAATCCTGCCACACATCACTTCCTGTGCAGCCAAGGGCCGTTTGGAGCAGTTAGATGAGCCGGCAAAGGAGGGAGGGGGCGCGGGGCCAAGTTCAATTTACGAGTGGCCCCGCAGATGTTGTGTTTTGTTTTGCAGAGAGGTGACGTAACTGGCTTTTCAGCGCCTGTTTACCGACGAAGTGAAAACGACAGGGTGGAATGACATCCAATCCATCCAGTATTATTTTACAATCAGTGGTTATGAGTGAGAGGTAGATAGAGTTAGTGCTCCAATGAAGCGTGTGTTTATGTAAATGCACAGTGGTGCAACAGGAACGAAGGACATGTCACAAAAGTGCATACTACTCCCAGAATGCACCAGGCTTCCTGGTCTCTCTCCTATTGGAGGGGCTCACGTTAGGTTAAGGATAGATAGACGGATGGATAGAGAGATATAATGATTAGTTCACATTGAATGATCCAGTCTTTAAGATCAGGTGAAAATATTGTCTATTCTTCTAATTATTCATGTTCCATAATGATGATGATGATGATGATGATAATAATAATAATAATAATAATAATAATAGTAATAGTGTGGCTGTTTGTGCACGACTGCTTGTGTTAGTGTGTGAGCACCCGCCCACCTCTGTCTCTGATTGGCTGACCATGAAATTTGATTCTACCTTAACAAATCAATGTCACTTTTAAGGTTGCCCCGCCCCCTCAGCATTGTAAGAAAAACACAACAGCAGCTTCTTTGACAAAGAACCGGGTGGGGTGAAAACAGCTTCCATGAGCTTGATGAAAGTAACGCGCCGCATTTGATCAACAGTAACAATGTTTAATAGAAATGCCGTTATTCCATCACTGCTCATCACAGACTCCTTTAAGTTTGAATCACTTCCCCTGCGCCTTAACAGGAACATAAATGTTTATCCACGTCGTCCCGCTGGAAGCGCTGATTTAACGTACAACAAGGAAACGATTTCCAACTTGGCAGAAAAGTGAATATTCATTAAAGCGCAACATTTCATTTGATTTTTGCAGGAACATATGCCTCCTTCACAATTAATCACCTTCTTTCTCTAAAGACTGAGGCTTGTAATGATGGATACTCAGGCCCGTGCGGGAGCAGATGTTTAGCCGCGTGCGCGCGCTGACAGGTCGGCTCGGCTGCGGCTGACGGCACCAGACACCATTTAAAACATGGAAACTATGATTTATGAGTGTTGGTCATGTCAGAACTCATGCTCCGCAGCCTCCTGCCGCTCAAGTGATTTATGGTGAGGATACGGAGATGAAAAGAAGACTCTCTGACAGGTATAACTTTTCAAAGTGGACGGTGATAATGAAATCTGACGAGCTCTAACGGTGAGTGACGCATGGAACCGTGCCACTTAACTAAAGGCAGAGTTGCTGTGGTATGAAGAATTTATTTAAATAATTTATTTAACTTTTTTGGAGCGTTTTCATCAAATGAAGATTCAACACTGTGACCGTCCAGCCGTGTGATACATATTAATTCAACTCTACAGCAGGCAGCCATCGGGGATTCTTTCATTAAAATCAAACCGCATGAGGTGTAAAAAGACTTTGTCTGAGGATGACCTTCATTTTATGAATCCCCACTTGATCTGAATCTATTAGGTGTGGCCACTTGCAATTCTTGCCAGGCTCCATCAAACTGGCTGGGTCTGGGGGAGGTTTGTTATGAGAGGAATCTGATCTTTGACTAAATATTGATATATAAGAGGTACATGCTTGCGTTTAGAGGAGATAACAGTGTATATATATATACTGTGTGTATATAGATAGATGCTTGTAGTTGGTCCCAGGCTTTAAAGATTTAAAGGTTTAATTCACCTCCAAAGTTTACAATTTGAGCATGGGAGTCTTTGGGGATTGACTCACTTTTGGAGCCAGCCTCAACTGGCCACTCTGTGAACTGCAAGTTCTTCCATCCAGTTGATCCCCATTGACATCGTCCATCAGTCCAGTGGGTTGGTGTAAAAATTGTTGTATGAGCGAGTGTTGGAATGTTATAGAGCGCTATTACATTACAACACTATATGCACCATTAAGTGCCCCCATTGACTCTTGGTACTGCATAAGACCGTTTCACAGTGCAGTCCTAATACAGATATTACCTTTAACAGAACATAGCAAGTCAATGAATGCCCACTGAATTCATATGTCCTCGCTTCACCTATGTCTCAGATATTATATGAAGATGGTTCTGCAGCGCTTAAGCCTTTAATATGAAATATATATCTCACACATCAGTGATCTGCTGCATCATTTCCTGAATAAGCCTGAAGCTCTTTAGAATCCAGAGAAAGAAAGAGTGTGTGTGTGTGTGTGTGTGTGTGTGTGTGTGTGTGTGTGTGTGTGTGTGTGTGTGTGTGTGTGTGTGTGTGTGTGTGTGTGTGTGTGTGAGTGAGTGAGAGATGAAGCACAGCCTGAGGAACAGGATCAGAACATATTAACACCTAATGGTGAGGAAAAAACACATTCCTTATTTCACTTGAGTGGTCGGGGTGTGAATTGATGGCTACGTTGTGACCACGCTGCTACTTAAACTCTCTCCATGTCAACTGTAAATAATTCATGCCACACACACACACACATTATTTGCCACCGCTGATTTTTCTTCCCTTTTTTTGCTACTGTAGCTCTGCACTGTTCAAACACTGTTTGTAGGTGAATACATTTATGAGGTATTGTTTTAAAATGTAATGATATCAGGTGTCTGCCCAAACATCCCCACTGTAAACTGTGTACTGTGTGTGTGTGTGTGTGTGTGTGTGTGTGTGTGTGTGTGTGTGTGTAAACCGAGGATGTTAAGTAAACAGCCCCACACTGTGCACATAAATTTACAAACACTCAGTCCCAGCCTGTTGTTCTCTTCATGGCTGTTTATCGAGCGATGGGGTGTTAAATCAAACGAATGGAGGGAAAGGGGAAATGTCCTCGGCTATTTGAACATGAGTGAGGCCTTGTACTCTCTCTCACACACACACACACACACACACACACACACACACACACACACACACGTATACACCCTGTGCACGCAGGGGTCAGTAAATATTTTTTTTTGTGAGTCATAAATGACATGTATGTCTCTATATGTGTTTAAGTCAGATGTATTACCTGCAGGTCAATACTATGTTTTGTTTACATGTATTTATTTATCATCTGGCTCTATGAAGACAAATGATACAATATATAAAATGTGCATGTCTATATATATATATATATATATATTATATATTATATATGAAATGTGGTAATATATAAACTATTCTAATGGTATGATTATTCTTGCATAGTAATATATGACAAGCCATTGTGAACATGTAGCCATTGTGATATGAATAGAGCCAAAGCCACCAGCATGACTATAGGCGTCTGCATACAATCAATACATTTGATGGGTAACTGTTAAACACTGAATATGTCGTAGGTGATCGGGGAATTCTTTCATTGAGACCATCAGTCTAAATACAGCACGTCTGCATGTGACTTAAGGTTTTGCCAATAACTCCTGCATGTGCTCATTAGGCAGCGTTGTATATCAATATACCTGCGAGGAGAGTTGATTTATGGCGTTAGCGCCGTGTCAGAAATATCAATAAGTCCCAATCATCCTCCATCAACGGCGCTTGGCAGAGCCAGAGAGCTTTTAATCAGCGGAGGAGAGGCAACAATAACATGGCTTGGCATGTTTTCTGCCGTTAAGGTTTGATGGTGATTGTATTAGTCAGGACGAGAGCTGATGAAATCTCTACCGCAGTGATAGAAGCCGGCTCTGCCTGTCTCATCCCAGCAATGTGGCGCAAACAAGGATAAATGGAGCGAGCACTTTGTGATTCACAGACCCACAGGGGAACACGGCATCTGTCGTAAGAGGGAGAGAACATAGGGAATGAGGGTAATTGTCTTTGTTGTGTTAGTGAGTATAGTCCTGTAGTGCAGATATGTAAATGGAATGATGTCCTTGTATCAGGATTAAATTAATGATCGCCATGTGTGTCACTTATTACAGTAATATGATCCACTATTGGCCAGTAAAGCTGCCAGTGGGACAGGAAACAGTTTGTTGACTCTGTTATCGTTTTTGATTTAGTGTGTAATCCAGTCCATCTGCCCACTTTCTGACCACCCTCTCCAACGGCTTCAGATGCCCGGAGCCTCTCCCAGCATGCAACGGGGCCAAAGTTAGCATGCATACGCAACCACTCTGCAGTCTTTGTGTTTGTGCGTTTAATCTTTACAAATAATTAACTAGTTTGATTGTTAAAACCCTGCAAATCCATGGTGGGAATCACCTTAATCCTCATTTGGTGGAAAGAGTTTGGGATTAAGAGCTCGGCTGGGGCCAAAAATGTGTTGGGGGCCCCTGAAGACAAGTGTTGTATGGCCACATGAGGAGAAGAAGGAGGCTGTAGTAATCTGGCCCTTTTCTTTCTTTTACTGCACAATAGCTTGACCTGACTGGAATGAGCAATGCTGCTGCGCTTCCACACACACACACACACACACACACACACACACACACACACACACACACACACACACACACACACACACACACACACTGCAGAACTGTGGAGCAGTTTCAAAGTGAAGCAGCTGAAACCAGCCTGAGAAGGATCAATGCCAGTGTCCTCCTTGAGGCCTCCTCCCTCGCTCAGTGCTGTACAGTGATTCCTCCGGTCCCAGAGGAGCCGGAACCATGTTGGATCAGCCACGGAACACAAATCAGCATTAACTTGGAAAAAAAACCAAAAAAAAAACCTGCAGACAGCACTTCTTCAAAAATCCCATGGTGCAGATCTTTCATGAGGGGGGGGGGGGCACGCGATCATTTTTTAGTGTGTGTGAATGTGTGCCTACACGTGCACACATGTGATTACACTCCTCTTTGTGTGTGCTCCACGTGCTCCTTGTTAGGTTTCACAGCCCATCTGCTCTGCGCTCCACACATTACGCCTGCGTGGGGGAGGCAGCGGGCGATAACGGAGGACGGTTAACGAAGGAATGCGTTTCACAGTTTACTGTATTTAAATGAGCATCTCCTCACTGCTATGTAGCTATACAATCTGATGTTGGGTTATTATTTTATTATATTATTATTATTATTATTATTATGTTACCTTCCTAGACCATGCATCACAACACACCCCATGTGGCCAAATGGCTGGTTCGGCTAGATCATAGGTGTCAAACTCTGGCCCGTGGGCCAAATTTGGCCCGCGTTGTAATTATATTTGGCCCGCGAGACAATACCAAATGACTACTAGAGCTGGCCCCCGGTATTATACAGCACATTCACCGCTAATACTGTGAGAGTAGTCATAGCGATTTCACGTCACCGTGCTACCCCTTTCCAGAAATGGCGAAAAGAAAGGCAAGTGGGGAGGTACAATATCTGTTTAAATATGTAAAAGACAGACCTGTTTGTCTTGTTTGTGGAGTCAATGTGGCAAATAGAAAAGTGAAAAGACAGACCTGTTTGTCTTGTCTGTGGAGTCAACGTGGCAAATAGAAAAGAGGCATACGATTTTTATTTAAAATTTATTCAATAAATGAATGCCATCGATGTGTTTTTTTTATTTGAAATTTGATTTTGCATGTCTCCACTATTAAGTTATATATTGTATAGTAATAAGCGTTGCTTGGTTCATATTCAGTGTTAAAGCAAACTTTGTTTGGGTTCATATCAAAAGGTTCATTTGTTCAATCTTGGACCGTGACTTTGTTCAGGTTTTAAATTTTGGCCCACTGTGTATTTGAGTTTGACACCCCTGGGCTAGATGCAGTTGCTGTAGCTGAGTGGTTTCTGATATGTCCACTGATGCACTCATTTTCCACTGAGACAATATCAATCTGATGATATCAATAGGTCATTTCTAAATAACCAAAGGTAAAAAACAACTATATATAGCCTCTTTAAACTTTCATTTTTCTTGCAGTACCTTCAGTAAAACGACACCAAACTCTAGTCACAAATAGTCGTATCAATGTATCCATAGTATGTACTGTCTGCATATATCTATATTGTCATATTTGTGATGGAATCATCCCAGGCTACGGGAGGTTCAAATCTCCATATCAGTGAATCCAATCCAAGGTTGTTATCAGCGCTGTGGCTCACTCTGCTGGCCAAGAACTCACAGAATGAACGTGTGTGTGTGTGTGTGTGTGTGTGTGTGTGTGTGTGTGTGTGTGTGTGTGTTCAGCTCCAACTCCAGACAAAAGATCTCTCCATACAGCTCTGTCACCTGGAGGACATACAAACTATTAGGGGAGCACTGGTCTCCTCAGCCTCTCCTCTCTCTGAGGCTCTGCTGCAGCAGTGATGTATTGATGGAAGGTGAATGCCGACAGACAGAGGTCGCCGTTCATTACCTTGAGTCCGACCGCTGCTGCTGCCAACGCTGCTGGTTTCTATTACACATCAGCGTGAGCTCTGTGAGGGGATGAGTCATTTCTGTATCTGACTTCTGATCTTGGCCCATTTTCACACGCTGAGGCAATCATCACCGACGGCGTGTTTCACAATATGAGGAGAGAATCACGGGAGGTTGACACTCGATTGTTTACATCTGCTCCACCAATTTGTTGACATATATTGAAAGAGTCAGAAAGTGAGAAATGTAGCACAGTAAGCGTAGTATGTGTCGCATTCACTCAGTGTGTGTGTGTGTGTGTGTGTGTGTGTGTGTGTGTGTGTGTGTGTGTGGATATATGCATAGATAGATGTAGATAGATAGGTAGGTGTGTGTATGTGTGTGGAGACAGATAAATAGATAGATAGATAATTGTACATCTATATGTTTAGTGTGTGTATAGGGTGCTGTATGTAAACAAACACCAGTGTGTGTGTGTGTGTGTGTGTGTGTGTGTGAGGCATGTGGAGGCTTTTGTGGCTTATTGTTTAGAATTGTGGCAATATCTAAACTGTGGATCAGTCTCCCTGACTTAGAATAACTAAATAAATATGTGGATACTGTATCTGACCTGTACTAAAATCAACAAATACCACGCAACCTGCCCCACTCCTAGTTGTGCATTGGTGTCACGACAAACCTGATAGAAATTAGAATTCCTCATGCAGGTTTTGGGCACAGCCACCTGCTGGAAGCATCTGCCATCACATCAGCCTTACTGTGATATACAGCGGCCTCAAAACTCCGAGACTTTCCCATGGGAAAGTGTCGGACTGTATGGTCAATCATTTAGTGTGGCCAGTGAAGTCTGTCATAAAAACTGAAATGGCCCTTGATAGGAAAAAGGTTTTCCCCCCTGCACTTGGCAACACTAATGGGTCTCTGTGTGCGAGTGAGGCTTTGAACTCGATGCTTATATCTGTATGCTAATATGTCAAGTGCTGAAAAAGAGAGTGGGCCTGCATCATGACACCCAGTATTGGCCTGCGGCCGATCTGAAGTCTTGGAAGTGGTGAAAATCCCGAACGCTAATGACATCTTTGATATTTTCATACTGTATTTCACGTCTAAATAACGACCTGTTGTCGTTTTCTTGAGCTGAGAATTTAAAGTCGTGATGAATTGTTTCAATCAGCGGGCGTAAAGCAGTCAGAGCAACTTGGCAAGTCCGGAAGACATCAGAAAAAAGGAACTGGGGCCCATAGTGGAGTGGTGGGGGCCTCAAAACCAGTGTGGGCCGCGAACCCCCCCCCCCCCCCCCCCCCCCCCCCCCCCCCCCCCCCCCACCCCCCCCCCCCCCCCAATTCGCAGTGGGAGGTAGACCTGAACCCTGTTCCTGATCAGCAGCAGCATGGCTGCTCTCCAATCAGAAAGTAGAGAATGCTGGAAGACGGTGTGAGTTCCATCGCACGCATGACACCATTAAGGTGATATGTCATTTAATTTAGCTCTAAATGTTTACAATAGATTCCCGTGTAGTTTGGGAGTAAAGGTCTTGGATGATCATGGATTGTGACGGACAAGTCACGAGGTGGACAAAGAGCCAGACACATTTTTTTAATTGGAAGTAACGTTTCCATTTCAAGGTCCCCTTGTTCATAAAGAAGCAGGAATGCACTACTAAACCTCTTTGTCCTGGGTTCGTCCTTATAAACTGTTATTACCACTATAACATCTGTGTGCCTCATAATCAACAATAACATGATGAAATTCATCCTTTAGATTATTGCAAGGGCACCATATTGGATATTGTTGTCATTATTTATGCTTGTCAACATCACAGAATACTAAAAAGAACAGATGTGTGTGATTAGTCATAATCAAAGAAACGGATAGACGTACAATATAACCACTCCCCCCACTGCAGGTCACCAGCTCATTCCACTTTCTTTGAATATATATATATACGTTTCACTGAGTCCATTTCAAGGAGAAAATAACACTCTGGCTTTGATGTTTAACACATCAAGAGTGCACTCCGAGAGGGGGTGGGGCAAGGCGGTTGGGGTGTGTGTGTGTGGGGGGGGGGGGGGGGGGGGGGGGGGGGGGGGGGGGGGGGGGGGGGGGGGGGGGGGGGCACTTCTGAAACGTTGTTAGCTGCTCACGCCATGCGGTAGTTGTGCAACACTGAACCACCCGGTGGGATCGGCACCCTCTCTGATGCGCAATCACTTCAGCAAAATCAAACGCAGAATTTGCTGAGTCAGTGAACCGGAAAGTTACCGCACATCAAGTGACACACCCATGTTTATCTGGTGGCCATGGACTGGAAATATGCTGACTCATATCATTCTGAGTGGTGATGTGAAAAACAGTATAAGCAGATTTTGGATGTCCAAATTCCTGCTGACTCATTCAGCCCTTTCCTTAGAGATTTATTGGTTAAAAAAAAAAAAAAGAAACAACTACTGGCGATGTTGGACTCGTTCCTCATCTGGATGGTCTGTGAGTGCACTGAGCCTCATAAATGTGCAGATGCCCATAATCCTAATTTAGTTTTCCCCCATGCAAACTCAACCAGCTAGTAAATAATAGGACCAAAGTGCCAGTGTGAGGAAACACAATGAACTGGATCATTATCTTAATCAAAGGTCCACTCTGTAGGATTTATGAGGATCTATCAGCAGAAACTGATGTCATTGACTCTTTTCAGTTTATTCAGCCATTAGATGCTTGATAGATGTCTATCAAGCATCTGAGATGTCTACAGTTTTCATGGTCCCTTTCTCAAATGTCCAGGAAAGTAGTATATGACATTTGAGAGCGATGATTATAATGAAGGTCTGGCAATCTACCTTCCTAACCATCTGTCCATGTCTGTATGGATTTCTTGCAGGATATTCCTTTAATGGTCAGATCACTGAGGAGTTTGATCTGTTCACAATAATGACGACTGTCTGTGCAACGTTCCAATATATAACGCACACACACACACACACACACACACATCAAATAGAGCATGACCGTGTGGATATTCACAGGAATGTGTCATGATGCAATCATTGCTGAGCCTTTAGAGTTCAGACTGGGTGTAGAAGAGCTCTCATCCTCGACTTCCACACCCGCTGCATTCCCCTGAGGGTTACATCAAACCTTTAGTTTGCACACAAACTCCAGAATAATGGAGGGAGAATTAGCTTTGTTTTCTCGTGGCTCTGCTCCCCCGCAGGAGCACAGCCTCGGTTTCCACCATCGTTATTCATCCTCTCAGCGGACAAAGGTCACCGCCGCATGGCGAATAGAAAACGCTGATAAGGGAGCCGGAGGGGAAACAGGATCAAATAGTGGGGAATTAAAAAATAAATAAACAAATAAATAAAAGAGCACTTGAGCAAAGTTGTACTCATATTGACGTGGAATTTATCTTCAGTTTAAAAAACATCTTTGTACAGGGTCTCTGGAGGTTTACAAAAGGCTGAGCTCAGACACAAATACACCACAACTAATAAATACAGACAGATAGTATATACAGCATTTACAGAGGCGGCGGGGGGGTGTTACATATCATTTACAGAATCAGCTGCAGGGAATGATTGAAAACACCCACACTCAGGGATAAGAAGATCAACAAGGTGTTGGCATGCAATTCCATCTACAGGCCAGCAGGGGGGGTAGGACTGGGTACCAGACCTCATAGCGCTTAACTTTTCTCTCATCAGCTCAATGTTTGTTTTGAATGAAATTCTAATACAATTTGAGTCTGTCTCATTGTTCTGAAGTCTTATGAGAGCTGGACACAGGAAGTGTGCTAGCAGTGGTCTTCCAAACTGGGGGGGTACCACCCCTAGGGGGAGCCAGGCGCTATTACCGAGGGGTCACGGCATTGACGTATAGAAAAGAATAGGCTCCGCCCCCAGCACTGTATCCACTTTTTTAATACATCCTCCTGCTGAATTGGCGTTTTCATAGTTTATGTTTCATAACCATACCCAGCCCTATACAGTGAATACAAATACTACTGCTGTAACTACATGCTATAAGGTTGTTCACGATAAAATCACTTGCATTTCACAATGACTGAGGTTTTTCTCTGAGCTGGGATTTAAAGGGAAGTTGCAAAACCTTTTTTCCTATCAGTACATCACACTAACTGTGAGACCTCTGTATTAGATAGTTGATGAATGGGAAAGTGATGTAAATCTACTTTTATACCAAACAGTCCGTCGAGGGAGGGATTCAAACCATTGCACTTCACTGATCACTGCTCTGTAGAGTTTTCTTCATCCTAATGTCGGGATACTCGGATCATGCAGGCTGATTGGCTGTCGGGACTCAGTGCCTCTCTATGATTGGATGTTGATGGGGATGTTTCCTCAGCCTGGATCCTGAGTGAAAGCAGAACAGGACATCAGTTTAGCTCCTTTTTGTCTCAATTCTCATTAACCCCCATCTCCAAAAGACCCCCCGCCCCTTACTGTGCTTTGTGGGGGGTTGGTATCCAGGAGTCTGGAAGGTTCTGCTGGTTGTGGGACCTTCTCCCTCTCCTGTGATGGCACAAACCTCCAGCCTGTACAGACCAGCAAGGTGCAGGTTCGACACCACCAGAACTCTAGCACCCTGAAAGAGGAAATGAAAAAAAAAACCCACACACATTATTATCATTTCTATTATCATTATTATCATTGTTATTATCATTAGTGTTGAATTCATATCAAATATAAATTGAATTGACCCTCTTGAAAATGCAACTATTTCACATTTGCCACCGTAGCACTGACCGGCGGCAGGATCTGGGACTGTGAGATGAGGCTGAGAGGCAGCTTGTTGTTGCCATGGTGATTGGTGGGAATCAGCTCCGCCCACGTCACCTGGTAGCCTGTCAGCTGCTGGTGGGGCACAGCGTTTATCAAGTCCCAACTAAAGATGGCGGTCACGTTGCCTCCCCGCACCTCAAAGGACGCTGTCAGGTTCTCCGCCTTGAGCAGGACCTTCTGAGGGGCGGCGGCTGAAATGAGAAGCATGGCCCCGTGTTTGAATGGACACATGAGGGAAGCTCACAAAGGCCTGAGGCATGACCACACTGCCAATGAGTCTCCTCAGAGGATGATAAGGCAAACCATTCATTCGCTCTTTCTGAACCTTTCATCAAAGGTTTTCAATCTACGTCTAAAACATAAGACGTGTGATCAATATATGTGTTAAAATACTTCTATGTTACGCATGTCTCACGTGTTTCTCCAGGGCAGGGGATGACACCTGGACTCTTGGCCTGGATGGCGGCACAGGAAGGAGTGAAGAAGCTGGTGCTCTCTGCCGGAGGGCGACTCTTCTTGCTGACTGGCTGCAGGAGGACTTTGTATTTGCAGGCGAAGAGCAAACCCTGCAGGCTGACAAAATTGTCCTACGGCAGAGAGAGATGAAACCAACAAAGATGCAGGTTAGTTCCCAAAATGCCAGATCTTATATTCTGCAACAGAGGCAACATTTGACCACGTCTGTTTTAAGACAAGCCACTTTTTAAATGTTGTCAATTTACTGCAAAACAGGCGTGTTTCTTTCATGATATAGTTACTGTATAATATCGCATGTTGTTGTGGAGCTATGAGAAGAACTTGCAGTTCACAGGGTGACCACTAGAGGCTGGCTCCAAATGCAAGTCAATCCCCATAGACTCTCATGTTACAATGGCCAGTTACCTTGCTTTTTTAATGGTTTGAGGGTGGCTGATTCTAGCGTTTGCGAACATCAAACGACATCTGCTATTAATGTGACAATCTGCATCACATGCTGATGATTTCTTGATTCAATCACCTGTGTGATGGTCTTCTCTGTGGGTCTGGTCTGGTTGTGTGCACAGTGCTCTGGTCCCCACTGGATTCTGTAGAATTCCACTGAGGGATCTAAACCAAAGGCCAGGTGTTGTTGTGAACACAGGTGTACAAACAGGAAAGGCACATAGTTAGCGAACAATACATTACACGCTACGGTGAAGGTGATAGCGTTTAGACCCGCAAGCCAGTCCTGTTAAGACGTGCAGCTTTAATGTTGCATCCAAGCACAGTGAGTCTAAGTGATCTGGATCCATGTTGCACTGCGTCATTTGTGATAAAGCGATCTGGGGAGACGACAGCAACAGAGTGACAGTCTCTGTTCACACATGTAGGAGGGTTACAGATGTTGCGTGTCATCCCTAAACAAAGTGCCGTGTAATTGCAGATGATCAGTCTCTGTGTTGTTAGTGCGACTGACACGTGGGTGTGTCGCAGTGTGTCACAGGAGGACGCACTCTTTGTCTCATCTGTTTTAATGACACACACACACACACCAGTGGCTCATGTGTGGGTTGAATCCCTATAAAGCTACGTTGTGTGTGTTGTACTCAATGTAAATACATAATGAGCATACCAGGGCTGCTCTGCCAGTAAACATGGACACGCAGCTGTCCGTCCTGGTAGAACGGTGTGCCCACGTCCAGGATGTCTCCTGTGGGTTTGCTGGGAGAAGAGCTGGTTGCTTCAAAACAAAGAAAATATGCAAATAAGTCAATCAATGATCCAAAACAAGACGCACAATCATGAATCTCTAGATTCATTTGTTTCGGCATGTCCCCGTCACTTCAACATTTTTATCTCGAACAACACGTTGTTAAAGCGTCAGTATCTAAAGACATGTTCATGAACACATCACCTCCAATATTCAAAAACGTGGCATTTGGGGGAACATTCCAGTCTGTAATTGCCGAGAACATTTATATTCCTCATCTTCTTAATGTCAGCCTGTCATTCTGAAAGGCATAGTGACATTTAGAAGTAAAGTTAAAGGATTCCTCCGCTCCAATGCCCAGATAAGTGGCTGAATTGCAATATGTCAGATTAAACGATGCCATGGAGCAAATCAGACTTTTAAACATTTATGCCAACTGTGTTTTTTCTTAAAATGATGGTCGCGTCCCTGTGAATGTTGCCGTTCTATGTCTCCTCACCTCGCTGTGTGGTGAAGTGCAGGACGGCCCGAGGCCCTTTGAGTTGAGTCTGTCCCCAGTACGACACGGCCTGGACCTCCACCCTGTAGCTCCTGTTAGAACGCATACTGTCCAGCTCCACTTGGGTCTGCACACACACACATACAGTACATGCGCACACACACACACACTAATGAGTTCATTTATTTTTGCTGCTATTCTTAAAGCACTTAAGTGTCCAAGAAATGAATGACGACATCTATATATATACACATATGCAGTGCCCGCCTGCTTGGATAATTGTTCATGCCATTATGTGAGAAGGGCATTACTACCCACAGGTGACTTCTCCATATGCATCTGTAATAAAAGCATGTGCACTATATGTATCCCCATCGACACAAGCTATTCATAAATACACTATGAGTGTGTGTGTGTGTGTGTGTGTGTGTGTGTGTGTGTGTAGTTCTGTGTGTCCTCACCCCTCGGACTGTCTTCCTCCTTTTGGTCGGAGATGAAGCGGACGCCTGTCCCACTGCAGTCCAGCTCCAGCTGACCTTGTAGTGGTGGACGGGGACATCCAGGTCGGCGGTCAGGCTCCACTGGAGCTTGGCCGACACCGTCCGGCCGGGCCCAAAGCTCATGTTGGCCACTCTCAGCTCAGAGGGAGCGGGAGGGCTGGAGGGGTCTGCAGGGGTCAGAGAGTTATATGACTCACAGATGCTGAGACAGAAGACATATGACTGTAATTCAGCCGCAGCCACTTTATAAAACTGTGTTGAATAGAAGTGGAGGCGTGATCCCCTTATATTCAGGTCATCATCTATTGATGAAAACTGAAATATAATTATTTCCTATTTATTTTCTGACATATGAAATCAAATTGATTCCACATAAATCTTTCACACTGGAACTTTGAATTAGTTTCATTGTAAATCCATACAACTGATTCAAGCTCAGATTCCTACAAAGCAGTCTGCCAGGGAACCATTCCAGCGCTCTGACTGCTAGGCTCTTCTAAGATGCCTCCTCCTCTTCGCTCATTAAAGCAGCCCCCTGCTGCTCTGGGCACAGAGGAGCTGTTTGTAGTATTCAATCACTATTGCCAATATGACTGACTGCATTTGCTCCTCACATAGTCTAAAAGGCAAGAATCAGGGCAAAGCAACTGCTTTAGTTGAAGCGGACTCTATGGGAGATGGGCGGAATCTTACTTTACGTCTTTAAATCCCGTCTGAGGACCTGTCTCCTCTCTTAAGTAACTTCATTGTTGACGTTCCAAGCGTTCACACACGTATACTGACCTCTGCTGGAGTGGATGTGCCTGCTGGGTGTGGTGAAACCTCTGGTGCCGTGGGTGTTGACGGCTGCCACCCTGAACTGGTACCAGCGTCCGGGCCGGGTGTCAGACAGCCGCACCCTGGGCTCTGTGGTCTGTGATGGATGAACGTAAATTAATTCTTATACCGTATATTTTTAGATATCTGATCGTCGCTAATATTTGGGTGCACTGGACTAACCTGCGCGACCCCCTGCCAGGAGGTGGCGGTGTCCTCACTGGGCTGGATGCCAAAGTTCCACCTCCTCTGCAGGATGTAGATCACAGGCTCAGCAGAGATGTTGAAGCGGGACGACCAGCGCACCTCCAGCTGACCTGTGGGCAGCTCCTCAAAGTCCAGCTCCTTCCTCGGCTTCAGAGGAGCACCTGAGAGAAACAGTGGTCAACAAAAGAACAGTCAATAGCCTTGTGTTGAATGATGTGTAGGATTGAAGTGAAAAGGGTAACGTTGGTGGAACGTGTAAAGAAATGTCCATTAGGCATTTTAATTTCAGAGATACAAAAACAATTGAATACTGTCTACTGGCAATACTGGCAAAAACACCCTAACAAAGCAAATCACAACGAAAAAGGGAGAAAGCTAAAAGATAAAAATGCAACAAAGAAAAAAAGCAAAACGACAAGGAAAAGCAAAGTGCAACAGCAAAGAATAAAATATAAAAAAAATAAACTCAAACAAAGAAACAAAAGAAAAACACGGAAAAGAAGTGAAAACACTGCAATAAAAAGCACAGCACAACAATAGCGTAAACAGAACACAATGGAGAAGAGAAAGGAAACGGTTAAGAAAAGTGAAACACAACAGCAAGAAAGGAAACAGTATGAAGTCAAAACACAAAAAGGCAAAACCCAACAGTAAAAAAAAATAATAAAAAAAGTCAACAACAAAATGCCAAAAGCAAAAGCAACACTCCCGCAGCTTTACAATGTCATGGTGTGAAATTGCAAAATCATTCTCCCCACATATTTGTCCTCTGGTTAGATGTGTGTAACCATCAGCGAGGTGATACTGCGAGCGTGCGGTGCAAGTTTAGCCTAAACTCACTTTGATCCTTCCTCAGACGACGGAGGCCAAAGTAGGGCAAGCTCCACCTGAGCTCAACTCGCAGCAGCAGCACCACCACACTGTTAGTGAGAGATTTTCCACCTGGAATTACCTCGTTCATCTGGGTTTGGGCCCCAGGGAGCGTCGGATGACATCTCATTAGGTTGACAAGAGGCTTATGACAGAGAGCATTTCACAGAATGTGACGCTTTTGCAAGAAACGGCAAATTAAGATGCCTTTTCAAAATAAACTAATTGCCTGAGTTGTCGCTCTTTTTGCCATGAGATGGGATTCAAACCTGCTTTGACCCTGGGGCCATATTTTTGAGTTTAGCTTGCAGAAATACTCTCACACACACCTGCCAGAACCAGCGGTGGATAGAGGATTTGACTGATTTGGGAACCTCAATGAGGCACAATTCACACAGTCACTGGTTATGTACCTAACATCCATGTAAGAGAGGGCTTTTACTTTGAAATTTGCACAGGAACTGATGTCTAAATCCTTGATGGTGATAGATTTTGCAAATCCACAGCTAAGAAGCCACCCTGCTATATCACTTTTGACCACTAGGGTGAATCACGAGCCACTGTCGGTTTTCCACTCATCCACACAGACTGTAAAAATGATATATAATTAGTGTGTGACTTCCAGGTTGGCTATCATATCAAAAATAATTATATTATATATAATACAGATGAATGAAAAAAGACACACAAAAAAATGCTGATTCATGTTTCTGACCAGTCTTCAGCGTACTGACTATTTGGAGGATTGACCATATATGTGTCTGTGTCTCTACGCACCTTTATAGAGGTCTTTGGGAGACTGACAGGTGTGGCCACAGCCATTGGAGCAGCATTTCTTCTGAGCCGAACATTCCCAGTCGTGGTCGCAGCTCTCCACGCAGGCGGCGGCGAAGCCACTGGCTCTCTCCGGAGGTGGACAGCTGCCCTGTTTGGTGTCCAGCACCGACTGCAGGAACTCACAGCTGGTAACACACTCCCAGTGCTTCTTGGGAAACACTCGCTGGATGGGGGGGGGGGGGGGGGGAGGGGGGGTACACAGCGGTGAACAGAACGCAGGTACAATGTGTAATATTAAAGGGAAATCAATTCTGTTTCAATCAACAGTAATGGAACATTGAAAAATGAAAGTGATGTATGTGTTAGTGTTTAATTGATGTTATCATCACTCTTGGATGATCTCTTTATATTGACACCATAGGAGAGGCTCCTCCCCACAGACCACCATGTTTTCACAGCAGCACTGAATGGACAGTCTCAGTGCCTAAGGTCTTCTACATGCTTGGAAGTAAAGGGTGATGAGAGGGGTACGCAGGAGCAACATGCAACTTCAGTGTCATCAAATCCCACAGACTGTACCTTTAAGGAAAAGGATGGACTAGGATCTTAGAGGGCTAGATGGAGAATTTTAAGTGAGATATGAAAACGCTACCACAACAATGATGGTTTGTCAAAACATTATTGTCAAATGAGTTTTTTTTCTAAAATGTAGGCATACATATTGCATTATTTATTTAGTTGGAATAAAATAACATTTTAAGATTTGAGGTAACACAATGAAAAAGCAGAAGTAGTTTTCTGGTTGAAAATGTATTTTTCATCCACTTGACAGAAAGTGGAAAAAAGACTGATTTCAAGGGTACTGAGTCAGACCCTGGATCCACTCATTGTAAATCAATGGCATTGGCCCTTTCCTCATCTGCTGCCCAATGTGCCTTCCTTCATTGGACACTTTACTTTATTTATTCGTATTTCATGTATTTTATATCAAATCAATGGTTCAACCTAAAACCCCAGGCTGTTTCTGAATCTACAAACACAAAGGCTGGTGTGCGACGGTGTCGCCTCATACCTCACAAAGCTCCCTGCAGTTGCTCTTCCTCTTCATCTCCCAGGATTCCTTGCAGGGCTCCAGGCACTGTGAGGAAGTGACAGGGAGGAATGAGAGTGACAGTCGAGGCAGGGTGAGGAAATCGGGGAGTGAATCGGATTCTCGAGGTTGATCGCAGGGAAACTCTTCCACAACTTCTTTTACCTTTGAATGAACTGCGTGAAAAGATGATTAAATCCAGTGTATCATCCCTGTCACAGGTAACACTAATTCCCCTGATATCATTCAGCCGCACTTTTATTGTGAAAGCCTGAAGCGGAGACCAAATCACCTCTGTCTGCGGATAAGCTTTCTCTGCCTCCATCACGCTCTGGGATGAAAGATTCATTTTTCTGATAAAACATTTGAGTTTGAAATGAGAGAAAAGAAAGACATCCATCACCTTTCTCTCCTTAGTGTTCATCGTCCTTATTTCTTTTCTCTCAATTTCCCCTTCATTCCTTCCCCGTGTTTACTTTTTTGGTTTAAAATGTCATTCCTTCATTCCTTCCAACCGCACACCATTCTTTCCTGTCTCTATTTTCCTAACCATTTCCTTATCTAACCCTTATCTTTCCCTGGTTCCCTCTCTCCTTCCTTCCTTCCTTCCTTCCCTCCATCCTTACATCATCCCTCCCCGTCTACTTATCTAACCCCGGTCTCCTTATTTCCTCATCTAACCCTTATCCTTCCTTGGTTTCCTCTCTCCTTGCTTTCGTCCTCCCTTCCTTCCATCATTTCTTCCTGTCTCCTTATCTAATCTCCTTCCTACCTCCTTCCCTCCTTCCTTTTTTCCATCTGTCCATCCATCCATCCGTCCGTCACGTGAGTGTGAATTGAACCAATGTCCATTCAGTTAAATCCTTTAAACTCTCTGAATATAACCCAACCTGAGCTACAGAGGAAATGCTGTCAGCGCGCATGTATCCCAGGTTCTGGTACGAGCTGTATTTGTATATATTCTTGAAGTGAATACTTTTGTTGTTACTGCCATTGAGATCATACTGTGTCCGAGTCAGCAGCCAACAGCATTGTCCTCTACATTGGAAACAGAGGCAGCGAAGGGGAACGACTGTACACTGATTGTAATTTCATGCTGTGGTGAGAAACAGTGGGCGGGAGGCAACATACAGCAGCGTCACAAGGACAAGGGGAGGAGTCTGAAAGTTTAAGAAGTGAAACTTTCTACACACTCGAGTTTAGTGACGTCTCTGGCAAAATCTAACAGAGTCAGCAGTGTGTGTCCACGTTGTGATGGCTCTGTAACTATTGTGGAAGAATCATTCATTATTATTGCACTTCATTAACCTAGATATCCACAGTATTGATATGTCACTTGTCATATATATAACCAATGTGGATGGGAATGAATGCGCAAATACGATTGGTCCACCACTGTCGACACAAGGAACATTTCTATGGGTTGCATGCTGTTCAGTTGCCATCTGTCAAATTTGTGGTGGTGGTGTGTGTGTGTGTGTGTGTGTGAGATGTTATAGTCGGAAACTATGAATACACTGGTAGGAAAATACTTTACAGTAACATCCCACTGAGTTTGCCTGAGGCAGCTCAGACATTAAAGTGAAATCTCTGCTCTTCCAGTTTCCCCCCTCCCCTCCTTTACAAACCATAACCCTAACACGCCCCCCCTTCATGAGGCCCATCACTCTAGCATTAAAATATTCATATGGCAAAGCCCACATTTATGTTAAATGGTCGTAAAACTATATGACAAAAGTCTATTAACTCTGTAAGCCTGTGTCAGTATTTCTGATTAATTCATGCAATAAAAATTAATTAGGCTGATAGAAAGAATATTTTTTTTAATAGCAAACTGAGATCACCATTTAATTAATATCAGCCTTCAGTTACACTCAGTTGAAAACGATTACCCTGAAGCATGAGCATTACTCCTTTAATATTGTCTTTTTATGTTACATAAAACAATTTTTAGGGTTAATATTAATGGAAGGCTACCGAAAGTTCGACTGCGTGAAAGGGCATGACACCATTAGATGTCACCAAACCCTACACATTGTTCCGTTCATACACACGATACATGCAAGTTATATAGCTTCCTCATTCCTGCTTGGGCTCAGATCAGTGCTTTTTACCACGACAAGAAAAGAAGGGGAAAGAAAGCCAAAGCTACTGCCAAATGGACGCGATGCACGTGGATCACAGCCACTGCAGCTCTGAATGTGTCGGAGCATGTCTGATGTCCCGGTGCCAGCCCTGCCATCTCCCATCTCCCCTCCCTGCTCTCCACCGAAGGACTTGTCAACTAATCCAAACTGACATCCCCACTCCCGTGCCGTTCCCGCCGGACCCCGGCGTCAGTTTTCCGCCCCATTTCAAGCTTAAATCAGGCGTCCCACTCCACTCCACCACAAATCCAGCTGACACGGGGTGAACTTTGTGATGCGCCCGAAAGATTTGAGAAAAAGTACCTCAAGTCCCATTTGTGGGAAGACAAGAGATTTTTTTTTTTTTTTACCTTTAAGTTGAAATTGGATCCAAGCTGAACTTTTCGGTCACAGAACCTGACTTGTGTTGATTCGGCTGCAGTGTTAAGCTGTGTGTGTGTGTGTGTGTGTGTGTGTGTGTGTGTGTGTGTGTGTGTGTGTGTGTGTGTGTGTGTGTGTGTGTGTGTGTGTGTGTGTGCGCGCGCCCATTGGCAGCACTTGTGCACCACTCCTCTACGACCAACCGTAGATAATGGAGCGAGCAACTTCTCTGCTGACCGTGCAAAATGCTTCTCTTGTGGTGTTCGATGCTGTTTGATTCACTTCCCAGACGAGTCCCTCAGAGAGGAGACGGGCCCCGGGTTCATCTCTCGCTTCCTGTCTCGACAACTTGCATCGTCTTTGTGATTGCTCCAGACCTTCAGACTGGACATATTACGCCCATTTCCAACTCCTTCTATTGATCTCTTTACCTCTTGTAGGAAATTTAAAAGGATCAATCTTAGTTTATACCGACCCTCCATGTACCTTTGAGTTCATGCCGTTGTCTGACTTAGCTTGAATTGACCATATGACCATATATATATGTACGTCCTGGACACTATGATGCAGTATGCTCAGGGGTTGAAAGAATCATTCTTCGAGTTTGAAAGTGTGAGTTAGGAAGCAGTGCCTGGCTCTGAGGCCAAAGGGAGTATTGAAGTCCACTAATGACCACTGAGTGCGAGTGAGAGGATGTCATTACACCACGTTCGATGCCAATTGTTTGGGTCGCGAGCTAAGACACCGGCGTCAGCGCGTACACACCATGTCCTTGCGTGGATGTGATGGTCCTCTAGTGCCATCTTAAGTTCTTTTCAAGGGCCTCGATTGAAGTGGACTGTGTGGGAGTGTGTCTCTAATCAACACTGGCACTTGCAAATGGCTGTCTGCCTGGAGGAGATAGTGACAGAAGGATTAACAAGCACTCATTACCAACGGGGGCCGCGAGGACGACACGAGGCCAAGCGGTCACAAGCTAAAGTGATGGGCTGTCTCGCGGCAACAAGCCTCAACAAGCTTCTCATCAGGCCTGTGTGAGCGGCCGAGCTGGACAGAGATGAGTCGACACGGCGAGTGTCATTAGAGACTTTCGAGTCGGAAATGAGGCACAGGGAAGGGTGTTAAAACTAAATTTAGATTTCTGTATATCATTATCACTTCGTATCATACATTCATGTCACTGCAGCTCTGACCACAATCCGAATTTCTAATCTGGACAGATATGGATAAAGGGTAAAGGATCAATTAAATGGCTAATGAATTGGCTAATTTGTCTTGATGTGCGTGCGTGCATGCATATTCAATGGCATGAGTCAGCCAAAATAGTTCAACATCAAAATTACATAACTTGTTTAATATCAATAATTATTGACAATTCATTAATGGTGTAAATGCAGACTGTGTGGGTTTTAGTTACTCGTAGTGGTGTGAAATATTGCACTGTACCTTTAATGTTCTCATATTGAATGACCATTACAAAACCTTCCTTTTAATATCGGAGATGGAAACCCTTCGTTACACACACATACCTATAAAAGAGAAATAGGACTGATTACCCTTTTCAGTATAACGGCAAATTAAGTGAAAGTGCCCTTTATTCAAGCTTGAGTTGGTTGTTCTACTGCAGCATAAAGTTAATCACAATAATCCAAACACTTCGCCTAAATCTTACACACAGCACCTTTAAGTTTGTCATGGAAAGGGACCTACAAAAACCTCCTTATTGAATGTGTGGATACCTTTTTGTTACCCTTCCTTCCTTCCTTCCTTCCTTCCTTCCTTCATTA
>JAFBJT010109542.1:0-15196 GCA_016785325.1 Chascanopsetta lugubris
TCCCCTGGGGTAGAAAGAGGAAGAGAGAGCACGGTTTAAAAAAAAAAAAACAAAAAAGAAAAGACTAAAAGTGCCCTGTCACACCCTGGCACATCATTTGCATTTAGGTTAAAAACCAGTTGGGACTCTTAAATCTTACTTGCGGGTAAAGGGATCTCTCTCTTCACTGCGGCAAGAGAGCATCAGTGATTGTCAGGCCAAACCTTGTTATAGTCACATTTACAGACACATGCAGATGCATGGGCTTTTACCTACCTACACACACACACACACACACACACACACACATACACACTGTGTCACAGTAAATGCATTACGTGTTGGGGTTTGTAAACAGATTGTAATGCATGTAAGGGTGATGGCCATTATCCAGCATCCAAGTGTTTGCGTTGCAGTAATCAGTGTAATGGGCTGTCTGACAAAGACGACGCCACAATCGCACAGCGTGAAGTGCCCTGTATTCGTTTGCATGTACAATGCGTGCACCAAATAATGACAATAATGCCGCCTCCTCATCATGAATACTTAAGGCCAGGCAAGTACTCGCATAGAAGGCGAGTGTAGTTAATTCAACACCTACATTAAAAAAAGCATTAAATTGCAGGTTACTTAGCGGAGGCGTAGGGGATTAAGAAAAAGGTCTCATCATGATAATGAATATAAGGATTTCCAGCTACACCTTGAGGCTGCCTGTTGTCAAGACAGCTTTGAGCCCTCATGCTATTGTTGGCATGTATGAACCATTCAGAGTAATTGAATAAACACTCTAGTGTTTATTTATTTTATTGATTGATTAAAATGCAAAAAAATACTCAATCGTTTCTGCCCTTTTTTTCGGGCTAACCTGAAACAAAGGCCTGTCCAATTTCACACTGCACACCATCCTAGTGGTCAAGTAGTGCGCTGCAATAGTGGCAGCAAAAAGTAAAATCACCTGAATGACACTGGTATCTTGCAAACTTTCTTCTGGTTGTGTTTTTACAATATCATTTGGGCTACATACACCATACTTTGGTCATTTTGTGGAGACAATTGAATGTATTGATGACTATGTATTGACCGATGATCAGGCGTTGAAGAGAATTTTTAACTGTTTAAAAAAATACATTAATAGTAATAATAATGATGATAATAATAATCGTTATTTGTACAGCACGTTTCCTACAAACATTGCAGCTCAAAGTGCTTTACAATGAAAGGAGCATTAAAAAGGAACATAAGCGCATAAAAGAAGGAACATTAAAAGGAACATAAGCGGATTTAGAACGTGACAGATGTGATAGAGATAAAGCAACAATAAAGAAGAATACGATTTTGAAGCTCAGGCTAAGTTTAAACCTGCTCCGTCGGAGATTTGGGCTTGGACCTCTTGTCTCTGGCTCTGAAACCTGCTCTGTTGGAGATTTTGGCTGGGGTTTCATAAACAGGGTTAGGTGTTCTCTTCAATAACATGCACCTTTAAGGATGATCTGTTCCTTCCATCAGGAAGTGACCAACGCTTTGGCAAAGGCGTCGCAATGTGCCGTTGCCAGGGTGCTTCAACAGCTGCATACATGCCCCTGAAAGTTTGCAAACCTGCGTAAACGGCTTCCAATCATCAAAATAACACGCTATCAGCAACATCACAGGGAGCAATCAATGTAATGGCCGCTTGAACCATGGGCTCAGGGCCTGTTTTCAAGGCTTACCACGATAAGTAGGTTTCGTTGCGTGGCAGCAGGAAGTTGCGAGCCTTTTGTGCGTCACCTTTGTGCTTCTCCTCAGCCTACCCTTGGCTGTTGTGTACGTACTTATTTACTCCCTGCAACCACCGTCTTGCCGCTACACCAATAAACCGGGACGTACAATAAGAGTCGTCCGAACTTTGATCAATTATGGAACATTCACTAATGGACTGTGTCCCATAAGCGCACCGGCCGCCATCCCTCTCCACTTTGCATTTCGCCGGCGATTTTCAGCGGTTTGCTTCGTTGCGACATCTCTGTGTGAAATGAGCTTTAAATCATTGAATGGCGGGTAGATCTAGCGTAGTATATTTGGGTAACAGATTTGTGTTCCGCACCAGGTCATGCTAGCAATTAGCGTAATAGTATTTGCAGGGCCAGCGTTCAAAGTAATCCATAAACAGTATAAGACGGTGGACTGTACACCATACTTTAAATGGCGGCATTAAACAGGATGTGATGTGCAAATGCCTAATTAGAATTTTGGAGGGGATTAATGGCCCCTGCTAACCACAATGAGAACTATAAAAAGTGTTTACAGAATGCAAATGGCTGATTAACAATTACTAGAAATATTCCAATGAGAATAAACTTGTTTTATGAGACAGTAATGTAAGAAATTATTGCACTTAAATGCTTTATGGCTTCTTTGAAAGGCGTATTGATCACTTTAGTCTTATATTTCATTATTTCCTTGTTTATCCGTCCCTGTGTCCTCGGCTCAATCGCTCGAGGCTAAAAGTACATAACTTTAAGACATTACGCAGAACTTTGAATGCACACAAACATTCAGCATTTTCTTTGTCTTATACTCGAGTGCTGGTGGCACTTTCTGTGATTTCTGTTCCGTCCACGTCCTCCAATCAGTGGATCCCACTCCTCTGGAACGTAGGAGCCCGATGCATCTTTGGTACACTTCACACTTACATCATGTAAAATCACCCACAATGCGCCGCCATGCATTTATAATCTCTTCCATTTCCGCACCGAGCGCGTGTGTGTTTTGGCATCTCTAATACTTCAAACAGCTCAGAGTGGGACGTATTGTCTGAGGGACTGAGGTGTGACACAAAGCACACAGCGTTTCCTCTGTTCCACTGCTTCCATAAAATCCCCCATTTACTCAGCTCTATCTTGTGAGTTTAATCATTTCTTCACTTTTTTGTTCCACCAAACCATGCTGGCGTGCTAATGTTTTATTGTAATGGGAAAATCAATAGTTCTAAAATGACGTATACATTCAGATGCTTTGCAGACACCTTTATCCAAAGGGACATAAAAGGGAGAAACAACATTCAAGTTGAGAGAAGAGAGAAAGTTGTCACAGCTGAATACTTTACCGTTTCCCTCTCAAAACGTTCGGTATCCAATGACCTGGCAGAAAAATTGAATAAGATATCATTGAAAGAGCTTGATTGAACGAATTCCACGTTGCATCATATTCTCTGATTACTCTCATTTTATTTAGAAAAATTGCTCCAATTCTTTGATTGGAATTGTAATGTGAAAGTTCCCCATTCACTCCCCTCTCTTTCCTCTCGCTGTGTCCGGCAGAGATCTCCGGGAACTCTGAAGACATCCCTCTGGTGCGCTGGAGGCAGCAGTGGCTGGAGAACGGCACTCTGCTCTTCCACATCCATCACCAGGACGGCAGCCTGAACCTCCCTGAACCGACCGAGGACCCCGCCAACGACTCTGCCAAGGAGGAGCTGCGCATCCTGCACATCTCTGTCATGGTAAAGCCTCCTGCTGTCATGGTCACAGAGGAGCCTGAGATGGAAATGTTTTCAAGGTTTAAAGGAGCTTTAAAGGTGCAGTGTGTAAGATTTGGTGACCCCTACGGGTGAAGTTGCATGTTGTATCCATCACCTCACCCTCACCCTTCCGAGCATCCAGGAGAACCTATGGTAGACTTCAGTCGTCTTTAAAGCTCAAAGGATGTTTAGTACGTCCATTTTTACTACTGTAAAACATTGATAAAAATGTCACTATGTAATAGTTTCGTAATATTTTTAGAAGTGACAAAAATGACCAAAATCTTACACACTGCACCTTTAATGACAACAGAGGGCTACCATAGGTTTTCATGCATGCTTGAATGGGAAGGGGGAAGTGATAGATACAATATGCAACTCCACCCGTAGGTCACCCGTCACCAAATCTTACACCCTGTACCTTTTTAAAGAAATTCAGATGGAACTATGAAACAAACTTAGAGATATTATATTCAAGACAACACACCCCACCCTGTTGTTGAGTTCTTTTTTTTTTTGGATGACACCGTAGTTAGAAGACAATATAGTTCATTATAAATTATTATCTTTCTCTTGCAAAAGCGTCACAGGAGAAAAACATCGTCTCAAGAACAAAAGGCTTCCCACATAAACAGATGGAGTCTGTTCCTGTTTTCACGTCATCGGGACAGAGCAGTCTAAATAGTGCACACGTCTGCGCGTTACACGAATTTATGAAGTTCCACATTTCCATCTCAGTGCGTACGTAGTATGTTTTGCATGCCTGCACTGTATCAAACCTTATCTGCTCTGTCGGCAGAGTCGGAAATGAATCCTTAGATCTCACAGCCTCCTCCTCTTGCCCGAGGAAATGTATATTTATTAGATCTTAGATATGCCACACCTACTCCCCGTGCCCTTTTCCAGCCCAAAGACATTAGAATCCCGCCTTTGATGGATGATATGTATTTTCAGACATTGAAAGCATATTATGGCTGCATACACAAATGATTAGTCAGCCCCAGACTTTTGCCAGCAGCTACATCTGCCGAGCCGAGGCGGGGAGGCACGCGTCCATGCCCGCTGAATGCCAACGACCTTTAGACCTTGAAATGATAACAAATAACCGACCTTGGATATCCTCTGCGTGGTTTGCATGAATTAGCAAACATCAAGGCCGTCTACACATTTGATTGCTGACAACATTTTAACGTGGAAACGAGGTAGCCGGCGCAGAGGTTCCGCTTCTTACCTCTTTGATTTTCCTTCTAATCTCACTTCTTTTTTTATTTATTTATATATTTTTTCCCCCCCTTCTCTTATCTATCTGCATTTCACATCCCATCAACCTCAGGTGCGGGTGTCTTTGTGCTCGCTGTTCTGCTAATTCCTCATCCTGAAAGAGCTGCGGCGGCAGCGCTGCCACCGGGCTGCTTTCATTAAGGTGTGGGAGAGAGGGATTAGCATGCAGATATAAGCAGACCGTGACAGCAGATGGAAGTGGTGTTGCCACTGAGATCTCCAGGCCCTGCTGCAGCTTGCCACCCTGCTGGAGGCCCTGACCTATAAATCCAAAGCCATGTCACATATTCAGCTCCTTGTGGATACAAAAAGGGTCCCGTGAAGGGTGTGTTACAGGTTTTTTTTCTTTTTTGCTGGAGCCAGCACCTGTCACTGGACCTCTCCCCACTGTGTCACAGGAGGCTGCAGGGCGGAAACAATCAGAACAGGTTGAACGTGCAGGAAAAAGATGCAGTGGCCGACACATGTGAATGTCTTAATTGCTTTATTGCTTATTGCAATCTAAGGAGCACTTATGGTGTATAATGATGCCATAAACGGAAGCAGGGAACAGCAATAGAGCCAGTATATTAATCTGGACCTAGCATAGACTGTGTACTTTATAAATGTAAACCATTATTATTATTATTATTATTATTATTATTATTATTATACAGAGATGGATATAGCGTCTGTGACGTCAACCATAGAGTGCTCATGAGTTCACTCACATGTTCACTTATCACCGTCTTGCCAATGCCTCACCTCTCCCAGTGGTAGAGCAGGGGTGGGCCCATGGTGCTGCCGCAGCATCCACAGGATGCGCAGGCTGGGCCCAGCTGTCACTCAAGAGGCCACGCCTCTTAATTATACACCATTTCAAATCTGGATTTGTACCAGGCTTTAAACATGTTTAAATCATCTTCCCCATTTTAAGATGGGACTCTGAGGGTTGACTGACTTTCGGAGCCTCAAGCCTCAAGTGGCCACCCTGTGAATTGCAAGTTTCTCCCCTCCCATATTGGCCTCATCCGTCAGCCCCGGAGGTTCCTGCTTGGGACCTTGTTAAACGTCCTCTGTAATCACATCTAATGAAAATATAATATTAGTCACAGTCACAATAATATGTATAAGCATGCGAGGCACATTATCCCATGAATGTCCTCCTTTTTCCACCAAACGTGAGGATTGAATCTGATCTGAAACCCAGAGCTGTATTTTTTGGCTGGGTTGTATTTGCACACACTTTGCATACAGAGTCCTTATCTCACCCCCACTGTCTGCTGTGTTTGTACCAATCTGACACATGAGCCATATGTGCTCGGACATTTGGCACAGAGGGGGGACGTGAGGACACTGATCTGTATGCTTGAACAAAGATAAAATCACTTACTTTACCTCCATCCTTTAACTTAAATCCATTGTTTACATTTCATTAGCAGGATGCTAATAAAAAAAAGCATTCAATTCATACGTAGTCTCTGTCCCGCAGCATTTCCCCTACAGGTCGTGTTGTAGCCACAAACCCACTTTCATTCCTGCCATATGTCTAATCCAACACAGTTTGTGGCCTGGCTGCTGCGCCGCCACTAGACTGTTTATGCCTAATGGATGAGTTGGGACTCCAGTATTTTTAGGCTTGAAGACAGGCCAGACTTATCATGGGCTAGATCCTCACGGGCAATCAGGTTCAGTGAACTGCACCGAAACCGGGGTGTGAAGCCAGAAGTGTTCTTTTCTTTTTTTCTTTTCTGTTTCACACGAGAGATTATTTCTACGCTGTAATTTGAATGTATGCTGTGCTAGTCGGAGGCTTGTATATTTGATATTTAATTTTCTGACTGTAGTGTCTACTGACATCCGTTACATATTTTTAATCTTAGGGGATACAATGACAATTCAAACTTCATAATATGAGTAAATAAGTAAATGCAATCATTGCATATTTTCAAGAGTGCCACCTAGTGGCATGATTGGTTTGTCTTCTCATAGCTTAAAGTGTTGAGTTACACACAGGATTGCCTCTTTCATTAGTAGGATTTAATCAGCTGCTGTTTGGCTGCAGGGATTCAGTGGATCAGTCCAATCATAACGTACAGTGTAGGAACTTGAACACAATGTGAATAAAGCGTCTATAGGCATTGGAGTTAATGATTTGATTTCCTCAGAATTGATTCAGGCAAAGAGAATAAAATCCAAACTCGAAATGATCAAAGTTCCAAACAATAGATATCCTTAACACCAAAGTCACTTATTTTGCCACGTGTTTTGCAGAAGTCTGCCAAGACGGCCGGATTTGATTTGCCCTTGGGCGTCACGTAACCCGTCATGGTACGAGTTTGCTGTGGATCAGTAGTGTGAACATGGTCTCACTCTGTGCCCACTCAACCAGAAAGGTGAGGAGCAGTCGAGTCAGCGAGAACCGTATGGTGTTGGATGTTAACAGAAGCAGATATTGCCAGGAGCCCTTTTTTTTTTTTTTCGTCTAGCAGACATGGAGAACTGCAAGTTAGAAGAACATGATTGATCCATTAAAAAAAAACACACAAATTGTGGGAATATATTTCACTAAAAATGTAGCAATGCACGTTGCACCATAATTGATTTCATTTCCAGGGATCTCTCATTGAAATGTTGCACTTGTAATGAAAGTCTCCCCGTCCCACGGATATACACACAAACATAAAGCCTCTGTTTACACGTACAGGAGGGGATGGTCAGCATGCGGCGGCTCTGCTAGGATATTGACATTGATGTGGCAGATCGTCGAAAACCTGCATTGATAGCACTGGTTGCATAAATCTTAAATCGATGCGGCCCCGACCACTTGTAAAACTGTTGCCTCGGCTCAGTCCCGGTCTCCAGAGCCGCTCTCTGAGCATCACAGCACGCCGTGTTTTTGAAAAGGCTGCCGAGCGAGACGCACCAATCCATGGCCTCCCTGTGGGCTGCGAGGAAGGCACACAGCCCAAACGCTCTGCCTGTTTGTTGTGCAGCTGAATCTCTGATGCAGACAACGGAGCACCACGGGTTGTTTCTTTTCCCTCCACAATAACAAAACAACAGAATGACAATCCCCGTTTCAGTGGGAAAGAGAGTCTTCTCACTTTAAAGCTGCACCAAAAAAAAAAAAATCAACAATGGGATCAAATTACACAAGGAATCTGTAATCTTCAGCTGACTCTGAAGCTGTGTGAGCAGTTGGGGGACAGGTTTACCGCAGAGAAACTAGGGAAAGATTCAACTTTAACAGTCTAGCTTGTAGGCTAAACTGTGAATCATTGTTCTGTGTGTTCTAACCCTAATACTCGAGATGTTCCTCATTATTGTTTATTATTACTTGTATTTAGTATAAGCACAAATGTATATTATACACATAAAGAAATGCATGACACAAATGGGAAAAAGATAGTAATGCATGATAGAATCAGTAAACCGATATCACATAAATCACTTACCATTAAAACGACTTGACAATAAGTGTAATTTGAAAAGAAAGAGATTCAGGCTACTTCCACAAAACTAGATTTTGAATTCAAGATGCAGTCATTCTTATTACATTTGCATCAAAATATTTAGCAATGACATTAATTAAACATTTTCTGGCACCTCAAGCGGACATTTAGAATTATGAGCAGGTGTGTTAAGAAATTGTGGCACTGGCATTGGTTTCCAGAAATCACGCGTACTATACCTTTTTTAAAGGCGAGCCAACTTTGTCTCGCTCTAAATGAATGTTAATATTGGCACATACTTAAACATTCTACATTAGAGTAACAGCAGGTGATCATACATATTGTTTATTAACTTTCATAACTGCTGGGACACGGGACACTCAAAACGGCAAACTACTCTTTGGTACAGTTGTTGTTATTAATATCAGTTATTTTCTCGCCGCGCCTCAAGCTGTGTCTCAGTGAGCACACGCAGGCAACGTCAGTCACACTCACTCTGGCATCAGCGTCACATAATTTCCGCTCCACGTTCTTTAGCGAGACGGCCGGTGTCGTACAAAAGCAGACGGCGAGCTTTTAATAAATCAGACTGGCGTGCGGGGGCTGTTATGTTGCTTTCTGCCTTGCTGATTTATCGTCCCTTTGCAAACGCAGAGGGCACCACGGTGCCGTCATGTACACTTCAAACCAACCATGGACTTTTAGCCTCAATTTAATTTCCTATGCAGACAAAACTCTGAGAGACGGAGAGGCCTGGGGGAAAAATACAAGTCAACAAAATGCAGCAGCAGCAGCTCTTGTTGTGTCAAAGCCAATGTCAGTTTTTAGTCTTCCTCATATTCAAGCTGCTGCCAAACCTGCTTGGTGCCGTGTTTCTTCATGGCCACTCACACTCACACACACACACACACACACACACACACACACACACACACACACACACACACACACACACACACACACACACACACACACACACATATATACACACAGACTGGAATATAGGGACATGTCTCCACTGCCTCTTCTATTTAATTCATGATTTGGAAGCTTAAAAGCATCAGGCTTGCTCCCGTTTTGTGATCAAGTTACATTTGATCAAATAACTTGCTGTAGTCTCAAGATCTTATGAAAGAAAGTTAAGTTCTTTTACTTCTTTATTGACATATAAATATTGAAAGAAATGGTAAAGACTGTGGAATATGTGTTTTACAAGTGAGACAGAAGTGTGATTATGCGGCGTGACATTCCGCTCTTCAGGACAAGACACCGCATCTAATCCGAACCCCAGGACTCAATAATCGTCCCAATTTCTCCGTCTATTAGAAACACAACATCATAATGCTTTTTTTGTGTGTACTGGAACACCTCAGCCATTATTCTTCTTGCATTCCGCCGTATATTTCTAATTTTCTCAGTATTTGTTTCCACTCGGTGACTCGCCGCCTCTCATTCGCCGCCCCGAAATGAATTAGTCACGTCTGAACAGGCGTTAAAATGAGTTTTGTGCAGTCAAACTTTGAGTAGGAAAGTCACTTGTGCCGATAGAGATTTGCGATAAGTGCGCACATGCATGTGTAGCTGAATGAAGCGTGTTTTATATAAGAGCGAAGTTAGACTCAAAGAGAAGTATAATGTAATATGAAAGAGACGGTAATCAAACATAACTGGAATCAATTGTAAATCAAATGTTGGTGCTGTTGGTGTACAGTGGGCATAGTTTTCACTATTGCAGAATATTATGGGATATTGCATAACGGCAAGTAATTTCCCTTTAAATTACATAACACATTACACAAGTATTGCATGTTTCTTGTAGTTGCAGCTTTAAAAGATGAATAGCTGAGCCTAGTTCCCCAATTAGGACAATTTGCTTGACTAAGAACACGTGAAAAACTCATGATCATAACTCAAAATATTTAGAATGATATAAATAATTCATCTCATTACTTTTCCTTTGCAGTGGTGAAAACCCGGTGTGGTGTATTTGAATCAGGGTTAGGACTTTACACATTTCCAATAATCCCGATCTCTCAGCTTTCATTTCATTCCATTTCTACTCATTCAAGGTATTTAATGCTTCATTCTGACAACCTTGGTTCAGTGCTTGGCGTAATTACCGGTGCATGAGGCAACTGGGTGTAAGAACACAGATGTAACTGTATCTGGATATTGAATCCTATCTGTGACCTTTTGGCAATGGATAGGTTTCATTATATTCTAATCAAGGAGCTTCCCTTTTTTTCCTGTCTTGCAGCCGTAGCGAGATAGTGGAGATCTTTCCGCCTTCTCGAAACCGAATGGCTCGTAAGTGACGGATTGATAGCTCGGTCCTAATGCCACGGCGGCTCTGTCAATTTGAAAGAGGCCGCGTATTCTCTCCCCCATTGAGAACTTACGTGACAGGGGGTGTAAGTCATAAGGAGCACTGGAGCCATTACAACATCATCCCCATCCGTTAGTAAGTGGATTATGGGCCCGGAGCTCTGGCATGCTTTGATATGTGGTTGGGTTTTATTGGCTCGATAAGAGGACACAGTCCACTTAGTCCTCACTTTGACTCCAAGTAACGCTGTGTTTCTTCCATATCTTCCGTATTAGCCCCTGCGCGCATGGGTGCTAATGCGGGTTGATGGGTTTGAATCACATTCGTCACCGAGGTGGATTTGAACCAGAGCCATTCGAGGTACTTGACCTTTGACATCCTGTCCTAGTTCACTTGGTGTTGAATAGAGAAGCAGTACATCTACGCTTTAATAGATTTATATACATTCATATGCTGGATTCCCATAAAGATATCACACTGTAGGACACACAGTTGTTTTTTTTTAGCAAATTTAACGAAAACATATGTGGAGAAAAGTTTCGTAACTTGACATGTTTACTTGAAATTAAATTGCATTTACATCCCCTCTACACCAGGGGGGCCCATGACAATGAACTGATAGGTCATTTCTCCAATGTCCATCTGTTTCCACCCCAATTTGCCAACGCTCGACATGTTTCCATCCCATTTTTTTTGTAATTTCACGCTGATGAAGCTCATCTTCTGCAGCTTGCACACTTTGAATCCTTGCTCAAATAAACAAGTAAAAACTCCTACTGCTACTTGGGGACTTGGGAGGGAGGGAGGGAGGGGGGCAGGGAGGGGTACAGGAAGAGATTCAACACAATGGTGTCGAAATCCCGGTGACATCATTGGTGGATTGGCTGCGCAGTCGCTATCGGACACATAAATACCAGTTGCCCAACCGTAAACACACACACAGTCGGCTTGGTAAGCGCAAAGGCTGCAGACTTCTCTTTCAAGTGACTTTCAAGGTGCAGCAGGTGCAGTCGTTAAAAGGTAAATTATCGTCATCTCCTATTTGACCGCTGCGCACGAGGAGCTCCCGCATACCTGCACAGTGTTGGGGTGTCATTTGTTTACGTCCTTGACTCTGCAGATCAGGCAAACAACCTATGCAAATAAGGGGCTTTCCTCTGCCAGAATTCAAATGGACCAACTTTAAACCCCTGTTGATTCACTTGTTTTTATTCAGCTTCACAACTTGTAACAGGAGTGAGAGGGGAATAGAACAAAAGAAAGCAGATTTAAATTACAATTCCATCGAGAGTTACATGAGTAAACACGAACCCATCTGTATCCACGAGACATTACCCACTTCTTTTTGTTATAAAGTAATTTCCTGACCAAGATGGATTCACCCATTTGTCATCTCCTTTTGCAGTTTGCTCCTGATTGTCTCTCTTTGTGCTGTCACGTTGACATTTTCATAACCCGCTACGACATTGTTCCAACTGCCGCGGAATATCAGATGTACGATTTCCCTTCTCAGCTGGGCACCATCAGATTAGGCACATGCATTGGTTCTGTACATGCGACATTAAATCCCAATCGTGCCCATGTCTGGAGTTTATCTCCTCTTCCTGAAATTACCACATTTTGTGTCTTGCAGACGGGAATAATGGAATTAGCCAAGTTCAATCAAACTGTCCAGAAATCGTATCCACCAAGAAGATATCGTCTGCCGTCAAGCTGATAATCATCGTCTTGTTCTTGTGACTTTGATCCATGTGCTCCTTCTCGGCACATCCTTTTGATTCCGTTCTCGCCTTTGCCGCTCGTGTCTTTGACATTTTCCATCTCACTGTCTCTCTTCCTCTCCACATCCTGTCTGACTCTGTCTCTATCCCCTTGCTAACCCTGTCCTGAGGGCAGGCTCAGTGCCCTTCATCTGTCCGTCCCATGCCTTCACCCGGTCCTCTACGCCCGCAGGTGGTGGTGGTGGTGGTGGTGGTGGTGGTGGTGCTAGTGGTGTGGACGCTGCTGCTGCTGCTGCTGTTGCTGCTGCAGTTGCTGCTGCTGCTGCTACACAGCATAATTCTCCTTTGCATGTCATAATAATCCGAAAGGAAATGCATAAAATGAAAGTGGTCATGGGGAATGACCCCGTCATCTGGTATCATGCTTCCCGAAGTGCATCTATGAGTTGATATATAAGGTCGCAATCGCATATATATTCTTCTGTGCTTCTAAGAACAGACCTATTATCCTTTGGAGTATTCTTTTACATGTCACGATACAGTATAATGTATCACAGTATACTGTCAGGCCATTTGCACACATTAGCCTTAGCCTTAGATTAGGTTGTTTACTGAGGATAATAATTAGGTAAAAACATAATGGTTCCATATTAGGTCTAATTAGATCTTTATCTTTCAAAACCTATTACAAGACCACTGATATACACTTTGCAAGCACACGCTAATGACAGTGGCTTGGTTGTTTAAACAGTCCTGTTTGGAACCATAGGACATTGGCTCAAAACCCGGGTTCATCCATGCTGCAGTATCACTGGCCATGCCACTGACACCCAACCTGGCCCAGGGTGTACTGTTAGAAATACGACAACCACAACCTGGTCTTCAGGATCAGTGGTCAACAATGACATGCCATGCACGTTCTGAGGTACAGAGGAAGCATTTGGTTGTTTATTGTCGCATATCACTCAAATGCTGTTAAATATCGGTATCTCACACACGTTTCCAGTTACATTATTATAGAAAGTAACAGCAAAAACAGAAGGTTCAGTTGAATCCATTTTGATTTCTACACTGGTTCACGGGGGGGGGGTATTGTGTGCATGTGCAATGCTTCAAACCAAAATGGAGGATTGTGGATATTGCCTCTTGTAAACACCAGGGAACAACTTTCAAAATAGTTTAACTTTAGGGCTACATGTGTCCTTTGGCCACACACCAGTGCGATTCTTCTTTGTCTGCAATTGTGCTGATGTCACAGTAGAATCCAATTTGAGAAAGATGTTTTGAGGTTTGGACAAATCGTGACAATACTGAAGATACTTGTTTTGGCCTCGAATATGTCTGAAATGAAACCACCACTGATGTTTGGGCAGAGAAACATTTTTCACCGGGGTGGTGTCAGTGGGAACCGCCTCCAAGTAAACAGCGGAGCGAACCAAAGAGCTGTTGATAGATTCCCGCTAGACACCAAACACCACCCGCCCACTCCAGTAAACATTCAGGGTAAGGACGCCGAGATTGTAAACTGGACGGACAGTTATGATACATTATACTGGAACATCTGGAGCAGACTTCATCTGCTGGCGGGAGGGTGGGGGTGGGGCGGTGGGGGGACGCACGGGGATACTCCTTAAGACCTTTTATGACTCCGTGGTGACATAAGCCATTTGTTATGGAGTGGTCCGTGAGGGCAGCAGTAGCTCTGCAGCAGACAGGAAGACACTGATTGAAGTGGTCAAGGGGGCATCGTGTGGTGTGTCCTGGGATGCCTTCGGGGTACAGTGGGGGTGGATACAGAGATGTCCAAGTCCTCCTCTGCCCTGACAGCACTGGACAGCTCCTCCAGTGACCCCAACTCATCCAGCCGCAGGGTCCAAAGGACTGATACCAATCTCGCTCCCTGTCACAGTCCGACTGCACCATCAGCAGTGTCCCCCATAGCCAACATGCCTTTTTGGAGGCTCAAGTCCTCAGCACTAATAAGAAGAGGATTTGTATGAATGACGCGTGTTGAGGGCGACCTGCTTTCTGACAAAAATGACAGAAATCTGACACATTGCACCTTTAGAATCCAACCATGAAACGCATAATAATTGTTCAAGAAAATGCACAACAATGGCCTCACAGGAAACAGTGGCTCACCGGAACGCCCATATTTACACGGTAAACGATGATAAAAAGGCAACTGCTGATAACGTTATTTGTCTGCTAAGCAGGCATCGATCTGATAGTGTGGCATACACAAAGTACACAAACGTAAGACAACACAAGCTTAGCGCTGGCAGCGTGTTGTTAAAGCCAGATTTAGAAAATCTCTTGATAAGAGCATCGACTGCTGACACAGGAAGAATCCACAGGCAGAGACGGAGGCTTTGAATAAACAGTTTAAGGCCTGCGATGGAAATCACACATTTCAAACATTGTAAAATGTGACTCTTCTGTTAGGATCTGTTATGGATAACTGAGACAAATGAATGGCAACCTGATTGGCCAAATTGTAACAGTCACCTTCTCCTTTCGTCTTGAAGTTACAGTGCGTTGGATTGAAATGGTGACGATGCATGTTGCACATGCAGGAAAACCTTTTGTAGCCTGCAGCTACAATCAAAACTCAAATGGTGTATAGTATGTCCATTTTAGGCCTCTGTAAAAACATGGCTGCCTCCATAGAGAGGATCCAGGCCGAATCTAAACACACATGGCTCATTGGAGGATAATAAGCAGCAACAGTCTTTATATTATGATCAGTTAATAGAATTGTATGGCATTTCTGCCTATTGAAATTGAAAATTTCACATAAATCTTACACACTGGACCTTTAAACATGAATTACTGTTGATTTCCCTTGCACCCATTTGTAGTTTAACTTCCAAAATCATGGCTTAAGATTTGTTTTTGCTATTTATTACATTGATTATTCTTTCTTGGCCTAAGGCCTTCATCTTCAACTTTCAGC
>JAFBJT010109542.1:38010-53827 GCA_016785325.1 Chascanopsetta lugubris
AAGGTGCAGAAGATTCGATCCAGCACAGTTCCTCTGCAGACAGGCATAATGGCGGCTATTGGCCGGAGCCATATGGAGCAGCCGTCTGTGTCTACTGGCGCTGGATGAACAGAAGTCACAGGCCGTGGCTCCGTCCCTCTGCTGTGACCCAATCTGCACCTTCACATGGTGTGTTCACCTAGAACAAAGCAGCAGAGGAGGTGTTGATGCTCCTTATGCTCTCAGGTGTGAGCAGTTGAACCACAAGTGCCCTTGATTCTACACTTCTGCATGGAAGCCTGTTGCTACGCATCCGCCACCAACATCCCGTAAAGCCTGCAGCCCACCCACCCATTTCGTGTCACTACTACTACCAGCATCCTCCTGCAGGGGCTGCTGTGGCTCTGCCTCCTCCTCTGTGCTCCCACAGCTCACATCTGGGACCACAGCCAAGACCTGTTGTCTGAGCCTACCTGCCTGGGATCACTGCATCACACAAAGACACACACACACACACACACACACACATATGCACCACGTGAGCATATGTGCAAAAGAAAAGGTCACAACAACACAACAACAGAGTCAAAGCCATCATCATTCATTTTGTGCATCTCTTGTAGCCTTGACTCCAGCAGGTGTCCGGCACAGGGGAACAGGAGTGGAACCAAGACAGGTGGTGGAGAGGAGGAAGAGGAGGGAGCAGGGATGACGAATGAAAAAAACAGAATGCAGGTAGAGGAGGTGGTGTGAGGTAAAGAGACGCAGTGTGGACACGAGCAGAGGGGGATCAGATCTGCGACAGATCAGCAGTCAAGAAGACACAGGTAGGTCGGGAACAGGCAGGCAAGATAATGAACGCTGGAAGGTTAAGTACATTACAATCTGGCAGGGGCTTACGAAGGGTGTGGTGATGAGTGCAATGAGCGGCAGCTGTGAGGTGTAGGTGTGGCTGGTGATTGGTGCTGAGAGTGAAGCGGAAGGGGAGAGAACAGGATAGTGACATATTTATCTAGAAAGTTTGTTGCTTCAGTGCAGCATTGTTTTCGCTCAGGCTTCGTCCGTCATACTTGATTCAAACTCTGTTGAGTATGCAATGAGAGAGAAATTTAGAGAGTGATTTGGGAGTTCGAAATGTGTCCTGCAGTCTCTTCTGGACTTTGCGAGATATTCCAAATAAATGTTCATTTAGGATTTAACACATATTCAAGCTCATTGTCATGATTTCAAGGGGCATGGTGGCAAATAGGCCATTCAACGGTTGTGTTCGTTGACGTCAAACTGCAACATCTGCTTGGTTGAATTGTGCAATGCATTAACCTTTAAGGATTGAAAACCGTTGGCTCACTTGACGGCAGTTCTCCACTGACACTTTGGTAATAGCACCATAACATTGGATAATTTGCCAAGTGCGGATTAATGAAAACAAAAATTAACATATATACAGACAGGTGGAGGGAGACACGAGCTAGAATGCACAAATATCTCCTCAGGATGCCACCACCGCATTCTATTCTTACATAAACAATAGTTGTTGTCTCTAATGTACGTCTTTAAAGTTGTGTGAGTATTTATCTTTGAATAATCCACAGATGTACCTTTTTTTTTCTTCGCTTTGCTGCAAAGTGAAAGCTGCAAAGTGAAAGCTGCAGGAAGTTAAAAGAATCCTTGTGAGTGAGTGAGTGTGTGGTTGGATACGTGATAAATGCGCAGCGGCTTGACAGCGGCAGTGTGCGAACCGAGTGGAACTTGATTCACTCTGACGCTCTTGAACTGTCACAAGCTTTACTGCCTGATTCTGAAAACACTGTGGCTCGCTTTCTACTCTCCGTGCAATGCAGTGCTATTATCAAAACTATTGATCCATTATATCATGGGATTTCCAATTGATTACATTTGCATCGAAACACAGACATATTTAAGAGAGAATGAGTTCATTGGCAAAAGGATAAGATGATGCATATGCGGGATCTCCAGTGACTCCAGTGCGCCAATGACTGAAACTAATGGACCGCCTTTGGTTTTTCACTGCACGCACGGAATGCAGTGCAGTTATTGGTCAGCATGGATCCATCACAGGAACGCTGGGGCCTATACCAGGTGCCGTCAGAAGCATGTGACTGCATCTACATACCAAGACACACCACTACTCACCCTTGCACTGAAGTCCACACACAACTTAGAGTCTCCACTCCACTGGACTAGAACCTGCATGGCTTCGGTGCTCGGGGGAGACTTGGAATTTGAAGGTCCTAACCACAGCGCCAGTCCGTGCTGCGCCTCGCAGACACGAGTAACAGAGAAGTGTAACTGGAAACCAGAAAGTAAGCACCAGTGCAGCAGAGCCGCAGGACCACTGAGGAGTTTTGGACGGCAGACGGGGTCTGAGAGAATACATGAGCGGTCCACAAACAGGATCCAAACGTTCACACACACACGCTCCTTTCATTCGGGACGTGATCTAAGATGGAGTGGATTGGTTTTCACGATCTGAGTCGGACTCAAAGAGGCAGATACCTGTACAGTACATACAGTGAGTGATCACAGGGAGTGTCAGAGCTGCAGGGACACCAGCTCCATGCTGACGAGACATTTCAAAACAGCCGAGTGGACACGCGTCAGACCGAGGAGGCGCGTTCCAAGGTGTCTTGATCAGTGTCGACAGAGAACAAACATGGACGCCAGAGAAATGAAGACATGAAAAGACGCTGGCATCAATGAAACATCTCCTGGAAACGACTCAGGGACACTTATGTCGTTGGTACCATTCGTCTCTTCCTTTATGCTTTTGTTTGATGTCTCTTTACGGTTGTTTATCACGCCTCGTGCCATTTCTCCGCATTCCATGACTATGAATTCTATGACTTCAGAGAGACAAGTGAGACAACTGCGTGAAACCTCTCACCTCAGGACGACGACAGCAACAAGGAGAGTCCATCAAATATGTGTCTCTTTCTAAAATTTGGAACTACAGTTCTAAAAATGGTTTGAAGTGACAAATGACAGAGACTGTCCTGCTGGCAGCTTTCGATGCATGAACATATTGGCATGTACATATACTGTACCGTATGCGAACAGGGATTGCCTTATATATTTCTCTTATAATCTTTTCTTCAAAAAGGCGAACCCATATGTGGGTGCGAAGCTACAACGTGATGGACAGAAAACTATGACAAACAAATAATAAATGGAAAGAGATAAACTAGAGAAGAGACGTAGGAGGATAAGATTTGGTGATAAGAGCTGATACAGGATTCTAAATCCCTGATCTCCACAGCTGAAATGTTTTTGCTTTTCCTCTGCTTAAAGGTTCAGTGTTAGGGTTCGATTGTTAAGATTGTAATTGTTTTTGTTATATTTTTTTTAAATACAATACATTGCGTCGGTACTCCCGGGCTTAGAGGTAAAAGAGTCTCAAATAAAAGTAAGTATACAACTCCAGCGGGACTAAAAACACAATGTCAGTAGGCTACACACAACGCGTGCCTGCACCACCCCACAGAACACAGTCAGGTGGGGGCACTACGTGATCATATAAGTGCAATTCCTGCAGAATCCACGTTGGAAAATGACAAGTGGGCGACTGTGCAGAGGATGATATGGTGCAGGTGTGTGAGGAGGCAGCAAAGCAGCTATTTGGCAGAGTTCCTCCTCCGCTCCTCATGGGACGTCCATAAAGTGCATCCCCCGACAGACTGACGCTCCCTCCGGTGTTGGCCTCAGAAGTCTGGTGTCAGTGTGCGGAGCTTTAAATACCTTTAAATGGAGCCACCGCAGAGTGATTTCCACATCCCTGAGCTCCTTAGAGTCAGATGAGGAGTTAGCATGTCAAGTGTCTGTATGTGAGACGCTCACGTTCATGCAGGATGTGACGGAGCTGGTGTTTAATCCCATGATCTATTTCATCCACACATACTGTACATTTATCGCTGTTGCACACCACAACCTGCAGCACCTGCACAAATATGCAATCCATCTAAGTTCATATGGATCTGCCTCACTATAGACTCAACATCAGGGCCTGCCACTTGACACTATTGGAAAATACAAGTATGCTTTTATTTTGAAATGCTTCTGTTTCCTGTGTAAGTGATTCTGTCATCCTTGAAGTTTACATGTGAGGAAGCCCAGCTGTGTCCGGTAGCCCCCATTCACAGTTACCCCCTTGCTTTCTTGGCCTTTGAAATAAAAGCCCCACTATAGAAAAATCACCCACATTTGTTTCCAGTCCAATTTACTTTTCATAAAATTTGATTTAATTACTGTTTTTCTGTATTTCTGAGCATATATGGACTATTTGTATTTATTCAAATAGACTGGTATTCTCTACAAAACAAAACTCTAATTCTCACATATCATTATTTTTTATTATTTTCATGTAGTATCTTAAATTATTTTCCTATTAAGATTATTAAAGCCAACATTTGAAATATCTAAGCTTAAGCCACAAGAAAACCTGTATTAGCACAGAATACATTGATCAAACAGGGGGACAGAAGTCAGGACAGAGAACGTGTGAAAAGTGAAAATGTGCAGAGGAGCATGAAAATATTGAAATGAACAAACCCCAAAAAGGGATTTCTGGTTTGGAAAAATTAAAGGAGACCAAGTCTCTCAACATCACAATACTCCACAATTGCATTCTCCAAGACTAGTCTGGCATATATCATAACTGTTTACAACAGCCACTGAAACAGGTAAAAGCTAGCCAATCAGAGCAGGCGAGGCTTTCTCAAGTCAGGCCTTAAAGAGATGGCAGCTCAACCAAGAGTTCCAGACAGAGTCTGAGAAGATGAGCTGCACAAATGGACATGATGGGAGATTTCCAAACTGTAGTTCCTTCACTATGTGTAGTGTTACAGCTTTGGGGGGGGGGGGGGGGGGCCAGGGGGGGGGAAGCCCCCGAGGGGCATGCACCGAGAGGGGGCACACGCACAGAGGGGACGGAGGCAGACGGACACCGAGACAAACACTTCGACTCACGATAGCCATGGGTTTCTTCAAACAGTCATCACCAGAACTGAGCTATTTTCCGTGTGTGTGTGTGTGTGTGTGTGTGTGTGTGTGTGTCTGTACACGCGTCAGGTTGCTCTGTTGGAGCGTAGGAGAAACAGAGACAGAGTAGAGACAGAAATGACATGCTGACGTGTAAATAAGATAAATAAGACATGATTTAGAGTTGATTTAATAAAAGAACAAGTTAGAGACCTGTTCGAGAGGAAAGGTAACCTTTCACCTTCAGTGACTGTTGTGATCTTGTGTGATATAGAAAATTAAATTCATTCGATCCTCCAGGTGGGCGGGGGGCGCCGTTGGCGGGGGGGGGGGGGGGGGGGGGTGTAGGGTTACACTGACCCACTTTGAATGTACAATAGTTTTTCATTGCACTTTGATTCCTGATATCTTCATATATTTGCTTTCCAAAGGAATCTATGGAAGTGTTTGTTTTATTTTGTTGAAGTGAAAGGAACGTTTGTTTTGATTTGAGCATGTATGTAAGTTTTGGAATTCGGGAGATACTTGATTCACCTCAGGAGAGAAATGATTCTTTCATGTGGTTCTTTGTGTTTATATTTAAAAAAAATAGTGTTCTTAACCCCCTACTGATATTTTTGTTTTGGATTCATGACAAGGGTCAGGTTTTGTTATATTGAACTATTTTATTTGAATTTATGTCAAAATGAAAATTACATTTGATTTTAGTTTGTTTTTTTGTTGTTGGTCTGTATGAAAAGGACATTTTGTTTTGAATTGTACAGCATTATCACTTGTGGCCTGACCGACCTCAATAAATGTACCTTTGACTCTTGACTCTTTTGAATTTTGAAAAAAAATCTTTGTGGCCCTTTAAGATTTATATTTGAGTACCCCTGCCATAGCAGTTACCGTCCAAATCTGCTGTTAGACTTAGAGAAAGGTTATTGAGCTCATTAGCATATTGTTGACACACCAGCTTCCTGTCAGTGTGTTTCTGTTTGTGTGCTTGGGGTTAGAGGGTCCGACTGGTCTCGCAGGTGTTTGCTTATTTAGGGAGAGTGTGTGATGAGGAGTCAGGTTTGACGGCTGAACTAATCCCATGCAGGACATTATGGTGTGAAGTTGTGTCTCTTTGATCCAACAAGAAGAAGAACAATACAAATCTAGTATTGTCAATGGAAAAGCTGAATTGGTTTGAATTCTTCAAATGAGAGGACATGCAAGCCACAAGATTGGTGTTTCCCCACATTACCTGCACTGAATACTGCAAACACAAAACAAAGACGCTGCACTTAATGTAGAAGTCTGAGATTGAATAATGGGTCTGGGTCCATGGAGACTTGTGTCTAAGTCCAGAATCAGGACTGCAGTCCACAGATATGGACTGGGTGGAGCTGCCCAGGCTCTGTGCCATGCTTCACTTTGGTCTGTTGACATTATGACCCGGTTCACATTTCAAATGATTCTTCGTCTGGGAGCCTTAAACATGATCTGCTAGCAGATCTAAAATGATATCTGAGTTCTTCTCATTTAATAATGCAGCTAAACACTTCAGACGAAGCGCACATTAAAATGAGGGAAAGAGCAAAGCAGAGCCGAGTCTAGACGTGGTCAGGTGACACTGGCTCGGTCCTTTGTGGCACTGGCACAAGCTGAACCTCTCCCTGCGTTCAACTGCAGCAATGAGTGACTTGAATGGCTCATGCTCGATGCACAGACACATTAAAGATGAGTGGCTGAGCTTCCAAGGCCCCTGTTAGAAGTTCCAGTCTGTGATCATGCCACATAAAAGACCTGCGCTGCACAACGATCATTGATATTCATGAGGGGAGTTCCAAGGCACAAGTGGGATGTAAAGAATGTCCACTTCAATCACACTGCATGTACCACCCGACGTACACAGCTACGAGGAATGAAGACAGGACCAAAGTGAGGTTGCGGTTTCATTCAGTAGTGAGAGAACTCACCGTGACCTCCCTCCCACAGACCACACACCATCAGTGTCACACAGATGTTGTTCAGTGTGGCCCACGGAGTCGAGTACTGTTTTATACATGAGGCTAGATACAAAATATGCTTTTATTTTGAAATGCTCTTGTTTCCGGTGAGTGATTGATGCTTGGTGTTTACATGCAAAGAGGGAGCCCAATCAAGGCCAGCTGCATCCAGTAAGCTCCGTTCACAGTGCCATCCCTCACTTTCTAAGCCTTCAAAATAAAAGTCCCACTTTAGAAAACCACCCCAGTTCACTTTGAATCCAATGTATTCTGAAATTATTACTCCTATTACTCAATAGCCGCAGTGTGTCTTAATGGAGATGCAGTGTTTATGTAAAAGCAGGTGCTAGACACACAGACAGCAGCAAATGTGGAATTTTATTCAAATGTGTGAAGATAAAGACATTTAGGATTAAAGTGTATAGATACATAAATATGTATGTATGCATGAGCACGTGAGCCTGCTGTTAAAAATATGACGCTTACGCAGAGCGAGTGGCTTCACACACAGGGGATGGAGAACACCAGAGTGTCAACACAGACCATATCAAGGGCCCATGGTGTGATTGGCTCAGTCAGAGTGTAGCCATGCTAGCACAGAGATGGTCGCCTTAACTCAGATGGATGTTTTGTGGCAGCGATTCAGCACAGCATAGCAGTGGTGTAGACTCACAGAGCGACAGATGTCCCCACGCCCACTGTGTCCCGCCGAAGACACGTTTACTGGTTAAGATTTAAACCTGCATTAAAGATGCAGTGTGTACGATTTGGTGACATCTAGAGGTGAAGTTGTATGTTGTATCCATCACCTAATAGACCATTCTGCAGGAGAACCAATGGTCGACTTCAGTTGCCATTAAAACTCAATAGATGTTTAGTGTGTCCACTTTTACTCCTGTAAGAACATGGCATTGTCCATAGGGAGGACCCGCTCCTCATGTAAATATACATTAAGGGGCTCATTTAAGGGTAATGGAAAAAAATACATATAAGTGATTATAAATTCATGAAAATGTCAGTATGTAATAGTAATATTTTTAGAAGTGACAAAAATGGCCAAAATCTTTCACACTGTACCTTTAAAACAGCTCATTACGATTACCTCTACTGCTGCTTAATGGCAAAGAGCTGAACACAGGAAACGGGATATGGCAATACCAAAGATGATATTTGATGTTCTCTGATCAGCACCTGGTGGCTGGATCATGCTACTGCTTTCTCCACATAAGTAACTTGGACATAGGCCAAACTAAAAAGTCAAATTTGTTGTTTTGTTTCTCAGAAATAGTTTTAAAGGGGACATATTGTGCCAATTTAAGTGGCTCTCTATCTGTTCATTGACCTCTGTTATGATGATAACAGTGTTTTCATTCTTAAAAACAATCTTGAGTTTCTAAAAAAAAACCTGAATATCCTCCCTGAGGAAAAAGCACCGTTTGGAGCTCACCCCTCCCCTCCTGAAACCCCACTCAATCCTGATTGGCTAGCTGATTTCAATGTACAGTATACAGTAATCACACAAACCCATGAATTGTATACAGGGAAACACTTTCAATAAATGGAGCATACATTCAAAAAGCATTTAAAATCATTTCCACAAATAAAAAACAGACGTTCGGTAGGAAAAGTATTTTAATGTGTAGAAATAGTTCTGGCAACAGTCATTAAAATTTTAAATCAACAACAAATAAATATTAATGAAGTGGTATCAACATTCTGAAATGCTCTGGGTTATGTATCAGTGCAGAAAGGCAAAGCTGTCATCACTTTCTCTCTCTCTGTCATTTAAGGTTTCATTTGGACTAAAGTTTCTTTAGCTGACATGTGAGAGATGTCATCTCGCCGCCGGGCCCCGACCATCACACAACGTTCTTCTGAAGAGCTCGTGTCGATGACTTCCTCCACACTGGGTGTTTCAAACTGAGATGACGGGAATGCTGGAATAGAGATTTTCCTCAGTAACTCAAACAGTCTGCTGAGATCATTCATAGTCTACTGTTTATTTGTAAATGCAATGTGGAACTAGAAGTCACGGAAACCTACAAGGTAAATATTGTATGTCTGTTCTGGACTTGGATATAAATAATAAAAAGATATATTTAAAACTTACCTGATGTAGAAGCTGCCTGTGCAGTCTTTCTTCTTTGCTTTAGAGAACATTAGATGATACACAGCTCTGTCAATCTGCATCACTGAAACAAAAGGAAAACAGGTAAGTATCAGACACACAAAACAAACAACAACATCTCTATGAATTACAGGAGTATTGACTTTCTCATGCTCCATGCAGATTAACTTTTACTCCACTAAAGGTCTGTAATTTGATCAGATCTAAACCAGAACAATCAGATGTAAATACATTTCCACCCATGCAGATCAGAGTGGGGTTTTTTTGTTTGTAAAAGTCAGTCATCTCCTCACTATTCAAGCTACACATGAGACCAGTGGCGAGGTGGGTTTCGGGCATTGTAATGCTAACGACCGCGCACAATAACAGTTGTCGGGGCAGCATTTACCGCGTTTCACACGTCTTTTCAGATTCAGGGTGGGGTGGGGGCGGTGTGAAACCAACGCGATGAGATGCGATAGAGATGCACTGCTTGATGCACAGCTAAAGCTAACGGCAAAGATCTGCTAGCTCCAGGGCTAACAGCTAACCGCGCTGTAAACTGGAGCTGTCTGAGCTGAAATTGTCCTCAGCAGTGGTTTCCACAGACGCGTCAGACAGTTCAGACAGAGAACATGTTTATCTGGTGTGTTACTCACGGTTTGAGTCGCTGGATTCTCAGCATCAGGTCTGTCTCTGTGCCCACTCGGACGGGAGAGGTGTTCTCTGATTGGGTCCCTGTTTGATTGACAGGCACACACACCCATCCACCAGTCTTGACATCACGGTTTGCCTGTGTTGAGGGGAGCGGCGTTTGCTGCTCTTGCTGAAGCTGCCAATGTCTTTATTAAATTACTCAAATATGCGTTTAGGTCATTTCATGATGATTTGACCAGTTTATTAGTGATACTCCTACACTACAACAATGTGTTTAACTCCAAAAGTGAGCAAAACCACAATAGGTCCCCATCAAACATTTAGTCTCAGTCTCATCACATTGATGAATTAACTAATGTAGTTTTATTTTTATTTTTTTTTTTTTTCGTTTGGTAGAGTTTTTCTACGTAATATTTTCTTTTTAAATATATAAAATGATTAACAGCTAATCCATCGAAAACCAACAAGGAAACGTAGCCTGTGTGTAGATGCCTGACAGTACCTAATATTGATCAACATAATTGAATCTAATTGTATCTATTTTTACTGCTTTTTCTGTTTGGTTACTGTATGGTTTTTATTCATACTGTTTTTAATGTATTTTATTTGTATTTGTTGATTTTTATTCATACATGTATTTGACTTGTATTCATGTTTTAGATCTTCTACTCTGTATTATTTATATTCATACGTATTTTATGTTGCATGGGTTATTACACAACACCCGACTGGTACGTCAGCTGGGCTGAAATTAGTAGCCAGACTAATCTAATTACACACACATCGATGGAATGTAACAAATCAGATGTCACTGTATATGTTCGCCCACCTTAAAATTTTATGTTAAACGGAAATTATAGTGAAGTATTAATTGCGTAGTATACATTTTATGGAATGGAGTCCTTGCACAGAGCATGGTGCAGGAGCTGCTGGCTACTACAATATATAACACTACACGCGCTATTGAGAGAACAGACGTAGGGACCAGCTGCAGTTTTGTCTTTTATATTTACATTTTCATTAGTGTATGTTATTATTTCAGTGTTATCATTACTTATTTAACAAAGAGCAGAACCCACCGTCAGATAGGAAAGAACAGAGAAGCAATATGACCACTTTAAATACAGGACAGGGAAAACAGATCCGAGTACAACTTGCTTAGTCACAGTATGAGCAGGTCAGAGCGGTGTGGAATGTTTGATGTAGATAAGGTGACAGGTGAATGATAATCCAGGACTGTCAGGAAACACCGGACATGAGCAAACACCAGAAAACACACAGCTGGCAGACAGATGCTGAACACACAGGGGAGGCTGCAGTGATTGGACACAGGTGAGACACATCAGATAACCACAAGACAGGAAGTAAAGCCAGCAAGAGACATGTAGGAGCTGTATATTTTATGTTGCGTATATTCGATGGTTAAAAGGATGATTGATAATATTTCTTCATTAGTTATTTGTTTGGTTATATTTTCCTGGTTTAATTTCACCAAAAATCCATGTTTAAAACGCTTTAAATGGGAAACCCTGTGGGCACCTGAGGTGATTTAGGTTGTCAGGTAGAAGACCAGCATGCACCAGGGTGAGCATCCGATTTCTCACCATTGCGAGAGAAGCAGAGAGCCATCTTCCTTTAGTTCTTTTGTTTGAAGAGTTCGACAGAGTAAACGATTGGAAACTGCTTTTTTTGGATTGGACATTGGACTTCTTGAGCCTGCCTAATAACCCAAAAAACCAACAGTGCATCAGCAGCCGCCTGAAATGGAACATTTTAGAAATGGGAGCAATAAGAAAGGACAATGAGCCACTACAGAACACACGACATGAGGTTCGACAAGACTTCAGTCTAAAACAGGAAATAGCAACAAATGAGGCTGAAACAACACTGTGCCCTCACTCTGAGCAGATGTTAGATGTAGATTATTTTTTCAGAATTAAGAATTCGCTACTTTAGTAAACAAATGTGCAAAACATATGAGACGTCAATACACTGTGAATGAACAGAGAAAATATGTAGCGCCTCCTCCATCTTCCAGGTGTCAATCACATGAATGCATTGATGATTTCCCCTCACTTCCCGACTGACGTGCTCATATGGTTTTAAGTTCTTCTTCTCGTAAAAAAACACTCCCTGACTGATCAGTTAGCTCCACCTACTGCTCATCTTTGAATTAACATTTGCATACATCGTGCATGTTCATGGGTTGAATTATGATGAAACAAAAACCGTTAATATAATGAGGCTTTAGTACAAAAGTCTGATAACCGGTGTCCACAGTTTAACTGCTAAGGTCATATATTCCATTAAAGTCACAGCGTGTAGGATTTTGTCCCATCTACGGGTGAAAATACAAAAACGCGAAAAGCTCCTCACTCCATTCCTCTCTTCTAAACATGCGAGAACCTATGTTCTCCTTCAGTCGTGTTCATTTATTTATCCATTCATTTATTTACTCATTTACGTATTCATTCAATCAACCAGGTAAGTCAGTCGAGAACCAACCAAGATCTGGCCAAGAGAAAGATACAAAACAGTAGGAGTGTAAGGAAAACACCAAAACAGACGATACAGCTACGCAACATGTCACAGCAAACACAAAAGAGCAACAGGCACAACACTCACTGAGGCAAATAGCTTAAAAACAAGTGTGACAAGTTTGTCTATTGTGAGCTACTGTAAAAAAAAAAATATGGTGGTGCAATACGATAGCCTCCATAGAGAGGACTCATCCCTGATGTAAATGCAGGGAGCTCATTTTAAAGTTAGGAAAACTAGGTGATTCACAAAAACACCATTATAACCATTTTACAATCTGTTTCTCCCAATAGGAATCATTTTTATGATGACATTGTGAAACCGGCGCGTCTCAAAATCACAACATATATTTTAAAAACCCTCGTAAGTGTGAGAAGGGGGCGTTACATGGATGTAAACCCACCTTCACATTTTGTTCTGTTGTAAACGGTAAAAGAAGTCCGACTCAACAACTTTTTACCTGATTGCTCATATCTCACCCTCCCTCTCCCGCTCGCGCTCCTCCTCGATACACACTCGGTGGCTTTGAACTGCTGAACGGGTCGTTTCGCTCACATGAAGGACACTCTGGGGGACCTGCCTTTGTGAGCATCTCCGGTTCCACCCCCCGACATAAAACAAGGGTTTAAAATGCTCGGCTACACCGCAGCCATTCATCAGCATATGTGGCATATAAGATGGAATCTCAATGATAACTTTGACATTTTCTGGGGGCACGGAGAAAGTGCTTCAAGGGGATGGAATCCACTGATCCTCGCTGGGAACCGAGATGCTATATATATATATATATATATATATCTATATACATACACATGCTATATATATATATACACATGCAAGGATTTATTACATGGCCTTCAAGTTCCTCCTTTGAAATGTCTGAGAGTGCATCCAAATCTCTCTGAGAGGAGAGAGAGACGCAGAGCGGCTGAGAACATGTCTGACAGTGTTTGTTTCTCAAGACGTCGACCAACGCCCTCCTATTTCAGCATTTCCCCTCAGTTCACAGCCTTGGCGGGGTGGGGGGTGTGTGTGTGTGTGTGTGTGTGTGTGGGGGGGGGGGGGCGCGGTGGCGCACTCAGAATCTCTCTGAATTCTCACGCACGTGCGTATGTATATATACATGTATACACATATATCCTGGATCAGTCCAGTCCAAAATATTTTTAAGTCATATACAGTATGTCAAACACCATGGTTTGCCCTCATGGTTTGACAAATGTGTTTATTTTGATTTTACCTGCACCAGTGTGGTTCATTTGGCTCAGAGAGGTCACTCTCTCCTTCCAGGGTTACAAGCAACTGACCCTCACAGCTGTTTTTTGGAAGCATCTGAAATATATATATATATATATACACATATATATTATGGTCATTCCAAGTGTGCATGCGAAAGGCATCGGTGATGACGCCAAAATAGTCTTGGGCCTTGTGTTTGACGTGTGCTGTAGAGCAAGGGTCCCCAACCCCCAGTCCTCACACCGGTATCGGTCCAGGGGTCATTTGGTACCAGGCAGCGAAGAAAAAAAAAAAGTGTTTAAAAAAGTTGTTTTTTTTTTTTTTCATTTCTCTTCTGGTTATCTTATTTTGGAAAAAACACCACTTCCACCCACGCTGCGCATCACTGGCGCTTCACTTTCATAGATCAGCAGGCAGCACAAGCAGCAGAGCCACCCGAAGCGCACACACGCACACACACACACACACACACACACACACACACACACACACACACACACACACACACACACACACACACACACACACACACACACACACTCACGCACACTGAAGACTCTCCCACAAGCCTACTGGTTCAGGTCGATCCGCACACACAGACGCATCCAGAGACACACACAAGAGCATGCGCGTCAACTACCCCCGTCAACAATTCGCCAACCCCCCCCCCCCCCCCCCCCCCCTGGTCAACAACTCGCCGACACCCCACCCACCTCTACGGTCCATGGAAAACCTTCCTGCACGAAACTGGTCCTCGGTACAAAAAAGGGTGGGGACCCCTGCTGTGGAGGGCGAATGGGAGAAGGTCATGCTGAGGAGATTTGTTGACTCTCTTACAATCATAAAGTGATGTGATGTCTATTTTAAGTGTGATCACGTTTATGGTCGTGTATTGTTGCAGCGGCAGAACCAATTTGCATCATTCTGCCCAATAGGCATCTAAGTGGCACTGGATTGGCTGTGACTGGTTGGTTGTGGCACATAAGTGGTAGACAGTAGCTCCAAACGTCGGCGTTTCTGCTTGTCCAGATTCGCAAATGCCACGATCGTCACTTTCCACCAATGCCAAAGGAGTTACAGTTCTTCTTTACCGGAACAAAAATGTGTTGCATCAGATCAGAACTTCTCATTCTGTTGTTAAATTCAGAAGCATTTCGAATGAGTAAACACGTCTGATGTGTTGTTTAATTCAGTGTGTTGGTCGACTGGCCCACAGTGACCAACTGTGCGCACACACACACACACACACACACACACACACACACACACACACACACACACTCATAGAAACACAGACACATCATTCATCCGCTGAGACTCGACTGATAGCCTGATCCATTTCCTGTATCCATTAGAGGCGGCTCTAGATTATGCAATTCATCCCCGGGCTATCATCCACCTCTATCAATAATAAACATCCCCACAAAACTGGGGCTGGCCTCAGAGGACGGAGACGGCACCGCCCAGCACGTTCTACTTCGGATGGAACCGCCTCGGCCCGCACTCAGCGCTCGAAGACGAGCGTGACTCATCTTCGGTCGCCGGTTGGTTACCGCAGGTATCGTAAGTAATGCAACAGGCTGTTCTGGGATCAATCAACTTGTAGATAAGAAAAGGGATTTAACGTCACGGGACTAAAAAGACCTGTATCGGTTGGTCAAAGGGTCACAAAGACAGATAACGAGGGCTAAACCCAATTACGTGAACCTGTCTCATCCTGTATCTGTAACCGCTATTCATCGGCCTGTTGGTTTTCCTCCTGCCGGGGAAACGGCCGTCTTTCATGCAATAGTGACGGCTCACCGAGAGGGAGGAGGTGCGAGACCAAGCTGGCTCCGAATTGCTTTCACTCACAATCATCAACTCAGACCAACTAAAGTTTAATACGTCAGCTGTGGTCCAGGGGCTCAACAGCGCCCCACCGCCCCGAAGGCCGTCCACGTCAGGGAAGGTGACGAGCACAAAAAAAACAACAAACTAACGATAGATCCCTGGGGGACGCCGCCACACCCACAAACCGTCTCTGCACCTGACCCTGTGTCGTATCCCGGACTGAGGGGTGTCAAGCCTCGTCCTGGTAAAGTGACAAACTCTCCCCCCCATGATGACACCGTGCCATGTTTGCCAACACTGGCCAAAGCCTCAACACTGCAAGGAAAGACGAAGAGAGCGAGAGGAGGGCCGGGGGGGGCGGGGGGGTGGGGGGGGGGGGGGCGGGGGGAATGGGGGAGGCCGGGGTGGGGGGGGGGGGGGGGGGGGGGGGGGGGGGGGGGGTGCAGAGAGTAATGGAGGAGACGGGAGTCCCTGTGACAGCAGGAAGATG